>JAQRGC011790920.1:0-24415 GCA_028659135.1 Plantago lanceolata
TTGGTGTGATGAACTCAATGAATAAGTGTGCCTTTTATAGGCAAACTTCTCCTTGCATTACATAAGCCATGACATAAATTGGTAGCCACCAATTTCTTTCATGCACATGCAACATGCAATGCATCATTGCACCAAAGTCCACAATGTCATCCAATCCACCATTGATGACTTATTGGCTAATGGACAAAATGTCCAATTAATCCAACAATTTGCTGCTCGACTTGCTGTGTTATTGGCTAGACACTATAATTATCAGCAGGTAATTGTGGAAGGGGACTGCCTCAGATTGATCCAGCAGCTTCAGCAGAAAGACAGTTCATACTCATGCATAGGGCATGTGGTTCGTGAATTCCAGCAGCTTTCTACCGTGTTTTCCTTTGTTGAGTTTTGCTTTACCGATCAGCCCATTTTTAAACGCACACGAGATACCAGAGCTTCACTAAATTCTCTTAAATTATGCTTTAGCTAGTACACGAAGTAGCAGAAAAGTATCTAGGCGATAGTGAGTTATAACTTATAAAACCGAACAACAATAGCCCTGCATTCTGCACTTTTTAGAATGTGTCTGTTTCCAGATCGGATATGACAGTCGCCTAAGGACACAGTTAATTCTTCAAACTTCTTGTTCAGAAGTCTGCTGATAACCATCACAATTCTATTTCTACCCTGATACACCTCACTCATACCCTTAGTTTCTCATACTAGACTATAGTGCAACTGCCATGCAAGTCAGTAAACAACAACATAGACGACTTTTGACGTAATATACAGCAAGCTGAAATGCTGAATATGAATGGCAATCTATTTGATTAAAGCTTCTATCAGCAACTAAAAACAGTACCATATTCAAACCTTTACAGAAGGTTCCTCACTTAGCAGTTACCACATGGTTAAAACTTAAAAGTATTACCAATATGGAACTTTCATAACAATTAAACAAAACATGAATAAATACTTGCATAGTTAAGTTAACACACATCAATGACTAAAGATTGACCTTCCTGCAAAAGAACACATATAAATCAGATTGTCGGTCAAGCACCTTCGCTGGGTAAATTGCAGTTTTGGTCCTCTAAGTTACGGTCCTCCTCGATTTCGGTCCTTCCAGACACGCTCTCTGCGAATTTGGTCCTCTATCCGTATAGAGCGCCGTATAAACGTCTTAGTGCTTCGTATACGGCGAACTAGCACTTCCAGTCACTTGTATATGGCCAAATCATCACCCAATCATGCCACATCATGCCACCTAAGAAAAAAAGGACCAAAACTGCAAATTAAAAGGACTAAAACTGCAATAACAACAAAGTGCTGAATTTAGGGGGATAAATTGCTCTGTTTCTACAATTTCCAGAAATTGTTCACGCCCAGATCTTTGTATTTTATATTAAGGCTATATTATGTACTACACTAATATGTATGATGTTAATTTGTGTGGGTTCAACTTTGTTAACTGTTACGGACAGGGGCGAAGCCAGCATTTTATAACAACCCGTGTATTTTATAAAAAATTAAAAGAATTATACACTATCCCAAAACAAACCCGTGTGTTTTGTAAAAAAATAAAAAAATTACACTACTAAAAAAAGAAATTTTTTTTTTGACCCCGTGTTGCGCACGGGGTCGGTATACTACTACATTCGCCCCTGGTTACGGATACAATAGACTAGGACTACACTAATCTATATAGAACTATGAGATAGTGGAATTAAGCTCCACTGCGCAAGCTCTGTAAAATAGTTTTACAGAGTTTTACAGAACTTTATTAAACCATCTACCTGCAGGCTACCACAGAGTAACTTTCACATCGAAAGGTCAGATCACCATACAACTAATCCAAACAATAAAGGCTCTCATTAATTCAAAAACAATCCATGAGAAAATGAATAGAGCAACCAGGGGCTTACCAGCCGCCAACAGCTTGAGCACCCTAATCACAGCATAAAAAATCATCCGTATTTTCAGAACTCGAAGAGCATCATGCGACTTCAGGTCATCTTATAACAGATCACAAGGAATCACCAAGTCATTTAATCATACAAAACAATCTCCAACTCAGCTTATCACACGATCCTATTCCTACCTACATGATAATACTTACGAAACAATGAAGCTCTGTTTCAGAGCTTCATTGAAGCTCCGAATGAAGCTCGGTTTTACAGAGCATCAGAATTCAGAGCTTCATTTGGAGCTTCAATGAAGCTCTGTTTCGGACTGTGTTTCGGAGGTTCATTGAAGCTCTGTTTCAGAGCTTCAATGAAGCTCTGCAGCTGTGTTAATGAATCCCAATATTCAATTCGCTTGAGTGGTTCATTTTCGTTGTCAACTAGGCTGATTACGAGCAGAGGAACGTCAAATTTCAAGCTATTGGGAGGAATTGAGACAATTGTGAAAAGGGGCAAAAAATTAGGGTTCATGTGAAGATGAATTGGGAAAAAAATTTGGAGGGAAATTTCCCACCTAATTGTGTTAATTCGCGAACTAAATAATGGAGGTGAATTAGACTACTTCATTTCGTCCATGTCAGCATAAGTCATGGCCAACTCAGCTCGAAGGACCAAAACCGCAAAAAAATAACACACGTTTGTTGCGTATTGGCACGTACTTGCAACGTATAGAAAAAAAAAGGACCAAAAGCGAAGAGGACCTCAACTTAGAGGACCAAAACTGCAATTAACCCCACCTTCGCTTCAAATATGTCACCCCGCGATTTAGTCCAGTTATAATCCTCGTACTTGGGATGCAATTTAACTATAAATGTCTGATAATAGATATAAGAGCATTCAGATTCCATCCACATATTAGCATCTTTCACGCCCGAAACCATATACCTATTTTCAACTCCCTACAAACAAAAATGTAGGCACAGTGTTACTAACCGGATCGATTGCAATTTAGATAGCAAAGAATTAAACAAATTAAAGAGAATAATATATATTACCTTCTTTTCGAAGTAATCATCCAGTGCCACCTTGGACATGAGTTTTAGGTGATGGTATGGATATGAACGTCTCTTGTGGATCAACTTCTCCCTTGGCTTCAGATCAGTTACACCCGCTATATGACAAGGATAGTAACTATATTTAAATCCCTCGCTTGTGACAACGGACATAAAATACTTTTGAACTTTCTTCAAAATCATGTCATTTCTTTTGGGAGAAATGCTATCATTCTTCATCTTATCAAAAAGCTCATTATCAGGGAGAACACTCAGACTCGAGATCACTTTCACAGGATCTGGGATAATTGACATATCTGGGATACTTGAGGTCACATCCACAGGATTTAATTTCTCATATTCAGCAACATATTGGTTTGATGGTTCTTCTACAGCATGTAAGTTGTCTTCTACAGAAAGTGTGTTAATCCCCTTAATATCACATGAGTAGACTTCTATTTGTACACCAATCGGATTGGACCCAACACATGCTCGAAAAATCTCCTTCCTCACACCCCAAGCAGCAGTGAAAGTGAGTTTGTATGTAAACCACATCGAAACAGATAACATCACCACTTCGACAGCCAAAGCCTTAAATCCACTTGACTGAATATAAATTGTGTAGAATTAAACACTACTCCTAGTAGTAAAGATTGAACTTATCTAGTACGTGTACGTAGCAGCATAATAGTATATATACTTACCGATATATTGTTGTAATACTTGAGAGCCTGGGTAGACAAGTACATGACATGGTTGTAGCTTTCGACACATCTATCACGATTGTCGATGATGTACTGCCTTGGAACATCCATAGTGATACCATATATAACACCAGGGAAGTCTGTACATTCGAATCCCTGAACATTAAAAAACACACCACTTAAAACTCCAAATTGTCAAAAATTTCATTGATCATAACCAAATGGTAAAAGCATACTATTATACATGCAACTTAAAATAGCTAGGTACCTTACTTTGGTGGATAGAGTGCAAGTATCTGCGTATCTGGGGTAATAGATGAACCTTTTGCGTATAAGATAGTGAAGTATCCATTCTCATCTGGGTTAAGAGATGATCATCCGTAATCTCATTACCATCCTCATCAAATAGATGGACGAATCCCTCCTTAGGATAATCCGGTGAAGCAGCTTTTTCCTGGTTTAACTTTCCATCCACCTCCTGTTGTTCTGTTTCTTCTTCATCATCATCATCATAATCAGAATCAGAAGAATCATAATAACAAAGTTCGGGATCCTCTTCTTCTTCTTCATCATCATCATCATCGGAATAGATTTTTGGATTCTTCACCTCCTTATCACTGTTGTGGGAACGGGATGATAGATAATCATCATCTATTGTCGCCGCCATTCCTTATTGCTGCAGCAGGTACCTTCAATCAATATCACAGCTCCAGATTTTCTCTCTTCTAAAATTACCCCTTATTAAGTTGGGCTGGGCCAGAATATAAAATTACTAAAGTAACCCTCTGTTCAATTTGCAGCTAGATTTAAGTTGGGCTAAGTTTTAAGTTTTTTAGTTCAGTTTATTCGGTTTAATTTAGATTTGCTTTGTTGAAATTTATACTTTAATAGATTATAGGTCGAATTAAACATACACTTGGTTTATATACGCATCTTGTTTGGCTCCTCATTGCAACACCATCAATGATCCATCTTCCCTCCTTCAACACCAACATGTATGTACGTGCACAATGGACTCATGGAAACCAAACCATACATAAATTGGGTCTTGTACACACATAAAATCCACAGTTTATAATATATCTAGGTGTGCACTTGCTATAATATACACAAGAGACTATGTCTACCTTCTACACTACTGCTAAGTATGCAAGTATGCAACAATCAGATTACAAAGAGAGCAGAGCCCCTTCTCTGGTGTTCGTTCTTTCCCCAAGCTGCTGCTGCATATTGGACTACTATGTCTATGTATGGTTAGCAACTACTCCGCTATATGGAAACGTAACGTAATTATAACTTGTGGAGTGAATGAGTGATTGAGAAAAAAAAAAACTATTACTACTACTACAAAACATGCAAATACAGTGTAACAAACAGGATCTACACAGGCATATATGGATGGTGTTAAGTGTTAACACTCTAATTGTAGTCTGCAGACACACTCAACTGCCTAATTTGAAAGCGTCAACAAAGAGACCTAAACAGACACCAGCTTTCCAGTAGTTTACCATCACAATCAGAGTCTGCAATCGTCCAGCCGAAAGGGGCTTTTTGTACATCAATGCACCAATACCCTCAATCGCAGCAACTACCACTCCTGCTACTAAAACATCCCAGTCACCCGTCTGCCCAAGAATGGTAGCAAGAGCGTTAGCTGTGTAGAATCCGAACAGAAGGAGAAACACCTTCATGGGGAAGTTTTTCCGAGCTGAGTTTAGCTTACTCAATAGCTCTCTGCCACCAGCACTCACTATCCTTCCCAGACGTGTTCCACCGAGGGGAGAGTTGTCACCGTTTGGGTTTCCTTGGTCGTTATTGGTAGTAAATCCATCAGTGTTCAATGCAAATGTTGTTGTCAAACCACGCATGCTAGATTGTGTTCTGTCAAGTGTGCAAGCAACAAATAAACAAAATCAACTCAGGACACTTACAAAATAGCCACAGCAGATGAAGATTCATTTCTAGTAGTCATTAATTTTGTGTTCAAATATCAAAACTGTAAATGACTGATTTCCACAGTTGATGGACAACAGCCTTGACTGATTTCAACAGTAGGATAAGAATTGATGCAGCAATGTCGACTTGAATCTAAATCCTTTACACATTGTACTTCTCATTCTACTAGTCAACAAAAATAGCATCTAAAAGTCCACGGAAATAGTAACTCCGATATTAACAAATGCATTGAAAAAATTCACCTCTTCGTATGAAAGAGCACACAGAGTTTTGATGCTTGTCTAGACAAATTCCGAGGGTAGCTATAGTCCTGAATACCATGACAGTGTCTGAGAAAGATAAACGATTTATCGTATCTCTCATTCTCTATGACCGTAAGTGACTGCAACATCATCATATCTGCTAACTGTGGCATTAACTGCAAAATACACATTTGAAAGTCGTCAAATCCAGGAATAAGATGGCAGAAAGATGGACTGAACATCCAAAACCGAGTACATAAAACAGGTTAAAAAACCATTTCAGTGGCATACAGTGTACATAAACAAGTCTCGAAATATAAAACTTCACTGTTATTCTAAACAAAACTAGCTAAAAGTAATGACATGTTACGAGACAGATGACCTTTGTGTAAAGTATCATATGCTGTAAAAATGCAAAGTGTTGATAGTTCAGGCTAGCAGCAGGTGCAAGTTATCAGTCACAACAAGGAAAGCATGGCTTGTGCACGAAATTAGGCCGTGAAATAAGCGATTGAGTTTGTGGTTGTGCTGCAACCTCTCAAATTGCTAAAGTGTTTAATCTAAGCAGTTGAGATACAGGAAAAGCAACAATCACATTGACCTACAAACAGTTTGTACTCTTGTATATGGAAGCAAATAAACTAGTAGTAGTACATGGTAGATTAAACACTAGAGTTGATTGAAATTAGACACCACAGAGTTACAACAAAATAATTTGATTGATGAATCGGGTGAGTATGTATTATCCATCATTACAGGTTACAACAAGTCATAAATCTACCCAGCAGATAAGAGTAAACAAGAGAGATACAAAATCTTGAAAGAAGCAAACTTTTGAAAAGCTAAATAAGAGCAAACAATTGAATTACCTGACCGGTGATATGATTGATGACGCTGTAGAATCTCGATTGAATAGGGAAAATCAATCGATCCTTTCTTCACTTTAATTTCAGAATCACTGATGAAGAAGAAGAAGCTAGGAGGAGGAGGAAACTCATATGTACCACAAGCATAAAATCGTTAAAGCCTCTAAAGTCGCATCTCAAGTTTCCAGGTTTTTCAGTTTTGGCTTATGCGAAAGTGGAACTTTTATAAATAATAAAAAAATCAACATTTTATTACTCCCTTCCATTTAAAATAAATATCGTTTTATAAAAATCACATATATTGAGAAAGTCATAACTCATAATATTTCAATAAAGTGTTCATTTATATTATTTATAAAGTTGTAAAAGAAACATTCATACTATAAAAAGTCATTTAATCAACCAATGAAATAAAAGAAATTCAAAAAGTGTTATAATTCCAACAACATAAAAATAGACAAAGAGTAGTAGAAGTGTAGAACGGAACTTAAAAGGCAAAAAAAAGTTTTTTGCAAAACGACTTGTAAATTTAGTTTGAGGGAGTAGAAGATTGTGCTCAACACTTAGTTAGAAGAGCCATTAATTTTCGGGTCTATTACCAAGTTTTTTTTTTTTTTAATCGGCCAAATCTATTCTATTCCTACTCCTGGTCCTACATTATTACATTTCCTTTACCATCTATACCACCTTATGACTCCGCTAGGGTTCGAACCCCTGACCTCTCGTTGCTACTCCAGCACCCTTACCACTCGACCACCCTTATGACTCCCGGTCTATTACCAAGTGATACAAGTTTTCCACTTTTGTTACACAAAAAAAAACGACCTCGTTTTCTGTGTTATTTAGTTGCCACAAATGTTATGTTTAAGCACCATGTTTGTATGACATTACAGATTTACCTCTCCTTTTTTACTAATGTTGGGAGTGTTGTTGACTAAAGAGGGGACACATTGTTGAATTGCAACTCAAGTCTTGGTCATTACATATGGTGCCTCGTACACGGGCTTGGTGTCCCGTCCCACAAATATGAGTGTCTGGCACACAATGTTAATGCCACATATACGATACGAGTATCCCGCGCCATAAATAGGAGTGTCTCGTACACGAACTTGGTGCCCCCAGTCCACCACGACTACAAGCATGTCCCATACATAATACTAGTGCCACGTATACGATACAAGTGTCTCGCAAGACAAATATGACGTGTTTGAAGAGAATTTAAAGAGCTACGCAACAAAATATCACACCACATATAAAAGTTGAAAAAGATCCACATCGAATATGTTTGTGTTAAACGTCTCTGTCCATTGGAGTCATTCTGGTGGTCAGAGATGTTAGTTATAACTTATAAGGGGGAAAAAGAAAGTAAATATAAAAATTTAAAGTTGGTAATTGAATAAAATATAAACTAATGGGAAATAAGTGTCATGGAGTGTTTGGCTAAGAAAGGTGAACTATAACTTTTCCTCGTAAAGTGGGGCTACGTGTAATTGTTACACTAAGAATGAAAGAAACATAATTAGGGCTCCTGTTAGGGGTTTATACGTAATAAACACTAAACGTAACAATAGGGATAGAAATAGCATGCTTGAGTTTTTGTGTTAGAAAAAGTAAGGGCCTTAAGAATAAAACAGGAGATGAGTAATGAGTTACTTTATCCTTAATAAAATATAAGATGTTTTAGCGTTTTTCTACATATTAAGAAAATATATTTGTCATCAGTTTGGTTGTTGAAAATTTTGCAAATAAATATGTTGGTGTGTTCTAAAAATAAACTGACTAATGACAGATGAGAACTATACATAGTTTTTAGAGCACTAATTGCATGATTCTTAAAATGATTCATTATGTCATATTTGAGTATAATATTAAAAAAAGTAATAAAAATTATCAAATTTTAGGTTTCCTATAATTTATGGTCCACATAAATTACTCACTATTCTTGGGGAATTTGTAAAATTATCCTCAAACTTATACCACCAAGTTCTCCCCAAATATTTGGCTCCACATAAATAGAAGTTTATTTTTAGGTTTGTACGGAGTAATTGTTTTTCATTCAAATTCTAAGTTTATCGTATATGTTATAAAAAGGTGGTAATATTTAGGGAATGAAATTGAAAGAATTTTTAGGAATGAAAATTTACAAATCTTGCAACTAGTGCTCTTATAAACTAAGTATAAAAAATAGAGGTCAACGGCATAAAAAGTCTTTAAAATAAAGAATTATATGGCATCATCTTTAAACATTTTATATTTTACAAATAATAAAAAAGTTAAAACATTTTACACCATATGTAAAACATTTATAAAACAAATGAGGGAGTAGGATTTACGAATACTATATTTTAGGAAAATTTTACAATTCATGTAAAGAGTTGTTGGTTGTTACTGTAGTTGTTACCCAAAATTTTAAAAACTGCGGGCCTTAATTATTCTTTAGTTTCGTGACTTTAATTGGTCTCATGTTATCGGTTATCACCTTTCTTGACAGCAAAATACAAGAAAAATGATTTGTGATTGTGCAAAAGGATTGGCATTTGACATTTACTATTCATATTCCAGAACATAAATGCAAAACAATTCTGAACCATTTCACGAATCATAGAGAAGTTGTAGTACACGTTTCGGAAATTAATGAATCAAATTCAAAGGTATTGTATTAATGGGCCTCCTGCATCCTGCTTATTTCTTTTTCTTGGAAAATTGCAGACTCTCTCTCCGTAGACAGTTTACATCCTCATGGACTTGCACACACATTCCATACATTCTACTTGATAGCATATCCTCCTTCGCAAACCAGGGACGAAATTCTCGACGTTACTTCCAGAGGAGATAGCCCGGAAAGGACGGAAATCTCCATCTCGTAATTCTCAAGTAGATTACGAGCATGGGTCCGGTCAAAGTTGAGGGGCCTGAAAACATAAATATATATTTTAGGACTTGATTGAGATAACACATAATATCTCAACAAGGAAAATATTCCCTCCAACAATTTTTAGTTGTCCTTTTAGAAAAATTTAGTCTTTAGGAAATATAAATAATTGTCTTTTTAGAAGAAGGGTTCCTCAGAAGAATGGTTACTACTACTACATTATTGTTTATTATCAAGGATTTTCACATCATTTTATACTAGTAATAATAAGGAAACAAAAAAAGAGGAAGGAGTATTAGGCATCTCTTGCTTCAGTACACGTGTGCTGGTCCAGACACTTACTAAAAATAGTAGATAATCATAATACACAAGATTACAAGAAGACATAGTCAATCCAGGAGTCTACTAGTAGTTCAAAAAGATTAGGCAACAGAATATACCTTTTCTTCCGTGGCACCTCTGCTGCCCGATACTTGCTACTCAGAGATTTAGCCATTGATTCAATCATTTCCATATCCCTCTCGACAACATCATTACTCCAACACTGCAGAGAACAAAAAGACATTCTAACATTGAAAAAGAGAACAAAAACAAAAAGACATTCTAACACTGAATACTGCTGAGCCTGTGCAAAAGGTGATTACCTCTTCCATTGATGGATAATCAGATATCATAATTGATTCTCCAGGATGAAGGAGTTGCCATAATTCTTCAGTAATGAATGGCATAAAAGGATGAACCAACCGCAGCCCATTGTCAAGACATAGCCACAGGGTATACTGTGCAGATCTTCTTGCTGATGAAAATGCTGGATCATTGCTGGTAAAGTAAGGCTCAATTACCTTAATAAACAAACATAGTTCATCATCCCACCATGATTCTACGCCTCTCGCCGCATCAGACAAATGATATGACTCTAAAGATGAAACTGTCCTGGATATTGCTTTGTTCAGGACAGAGAGTATCCATTTGCAGCTAAACGGCATGTCTGCTGGAACTATATCCGCTGGAGGGGAATAGTCCTCCTCAAGTTTAGTAATAGCAAACCTTACATCTTCCCATATCTTGTTACACCAAGATCGGCAGCATCTAACTGCCATCCTCTTAATATCCAAATACATTTGATCACATTGCAGAAAAAAAAATGTCAGACCACCACAATAAGAAGAAAATGTAAATAAATGCAAGGGGGTGAGAATTAACCTGAATGAGCGCGAAACGTAGAGCATCTGCACCACATTCATCAATCACTTCTAGAGGATCAATCACATTTCCTAATGACTTGGACATTGTATGCTCATGTGCATCGCATGATATGGGATTCAAGTAAACCTGAGAGGTGTTGGTCAGATTCAAATTCTAAAACAAAACTGGAAAAGTCAATTACAACATGCTCACCTTCAAGGGTACATTATCCCCCAACTTCATGCCAAGAATTACCGTACTAGCAACCGAAAGTAAGTCATCGCCCGTTTCAAGCACAGATGTTGGAAAGAATACTCTGCAATCTTGTGTATCAACTGGCCACCCTAACACTGCTAGTGGAAAAAGACCAGCAGAAAACCATGTATCTAGAACATCTGGGTCTTGGAGTAGATGGAAATTTTCCCCCGAAAATACTCGGCTAGCTTTCTCCTCAGCCTCTTTCTTGTTCCTTGCAACAACCCAGTTGTTATCGTATGCCCCAATTTCCGTAAGCTCATCCTCATCCAACACTGCATACCATGCAGGAATCCTGTGACCGCACCGAAGCTGTCTTGATACACACTGTTCGCGGATATTCTCGCGGATATTCTCAAGCCACCTGCAATGAACAAATATATCTTGAGAACACCAACTTTATATTATTTGATGTTGTTAGAAACACAATGATTCTGAATAACTAAATGCATGAGGTGTCCTGAAATACAATGGAACAAGAAAGGAAAGACCAGAGCAGACTCTAACTCATCTTTACAATATAGTATAATGTACTGCACATCATTTATTACTTGACGAAAAAATACCTCTTCCATTCAGCAGCATACTGTTTTGGAATGATCTCTATTCTTGGATTTTTTTCATCTGTAACAGCCTTAAGCCCGTCCGCTGCATTGCTTATGCAGTTAACATACCATTGACACTTGAGGAGGGGCTCTACCACATCATTAGTTTTCGAACAAAGCACAAGACGCATCTCAATATTTTGATCACCTCTATAAAGTCCCTTGATTGCAAATAAGAAGAGAAATCAAATATTGTTAGTTCTAGGATACTCATAAAAATAAGACACCATCAAGTTCCAAATCCCACAAGTTCAAACAAACAAAGATACCTTTTCTTTAAGAGCATCCGTCAACTCCACACGAGCTTTGAAACGTGGCATGCCAGCAAACACAGAACCACCATTTTTATGAATTTTTCCATCATCTGTGAAGATATTAATAACATCAAGATTGTGACGCTTGCCAACTTCAAAATCCTTAGGATCATGAGCTGGTGTTATCTGTAAAATAATTAAAGTGTCATTAACGATTCCTACGAAAAGTAAAATCTAGAAACATATAACACAATTTGTGGACTGGAAATGAATAAAAAACAAACGGCGCTTACTTTAACAGCACCAGTCCCAAAATTCATATCTACACGCTCCGCATCACAAACTATAGGAATTTTTCTGCTATTGAAAGGATGGATTGCATATGCCCCGTGAAGATGACTGTATCTTGAGTCTTCTGGATGAATGGCGATTGCCGTGTCACCCAACATTGTTTCCACTCGAGTAGTGGCAACAACAAGTTCACCGCCCGCTTCCAATGGATAGGCAAATGACGTCAAAAATCCAAACTCTACAAGTTCTTCGTAACCAGGCACCTGGAGTGGTGTTCTCTCTTTGATGTCCATGTACTTTATCTAAAGGCACCAAAGAATTTGCACACAATCAGGATATCTTGTGCCCAAACAGTGGTTCATCAGCTAAAATGTCTGTATGTCCTACCTCAGTATCAAATATTTCTGTCTGCAATACACAATCCCAGTTCACATGTCGCAGACCCCTAATAAGAAAATAGAACGAAAAATCAACCAACAACAGAATACAAACTCGAAGTGGCTGCCTTAGATTTGATAATTACAAACACAAATAAGATTACAAACTCAAAGTGGCTGCCGTAGAATGGGAAACAGCAATAGGACTTATAAGTCTGGAATAGATGAAAGTGTGAAATTCCAGAACCGAAAAAGCCTGAGAGACTTTTGGCATCAAAGAGCTTCTATACTTTTTTTTATCTAGGCAGCTGATACAAGTCAGACCAAAGTACCAAACTTTATAAAGATTTAATTTAAACAGCTTTGGCAGTGACTAATATGCATTGTTAGTATAGAACCCGGATTACATAAAGAAAATCAACAAATAATATATATCAGAAAGACTTCAAAACATATTAGACATATACATTACATACCTATATATGAGACCTTTTTCATATAGTCTTACAAAAGCCTCAGTCACAGCCCGTGATTGATTATCCATGGTAAAGCACTGTTAGGGAACAGGTATCGATGAGAATGAGAAACACAAAAAAATAAAAAAAAATAAAAAAACCAGAAAGAAAATAAATTCAACTATATTATAATACCAAATATCACACGCATCATAACAAGAATCAGTTATATATTTAATTTAAATGAAATATTACCTTGTGTGACCAGTCCAGAGATGCTCCCAAGCGTCTAAGTTGTTTCTCAATAGTCACACCAATACCATGCTCTGCCATACATTCCTGAACCTACGAATTTCTCATGTGAGTCTAAAAGAAGGGAACTCCCACTTTTTACTATGGCAGTACAATAACGTTGTCCAGTAGCTGGTTTGTCCACAAAAACGTCCAAAACTAAACTGAAAACATACTCATCACATATATATCAGATTTTTTAAAAAAAAATGTTAAAAGGAAAACAAGCTTAATTCACTTTGGGTACGAAGTGATCACGGCCAACATCATGTGTCAATTTCTCTCCCTCATGTTTTTATCCACAACCACCTGAGCAAGTCGATATCAGCATCTTTTTCAGATATTAAGAAGTTTTATCTCGTTATACATTAATTGAAATTAATTTAAAAATATATTGCCAATAAGAGCTAATCAAAAATCACCTTTACACAACAACAACAAATCAAATTAAATTAACAACTTCCTATTATCCAGACAGTAGATAACGTGACTCTGCTCCTTGAGCATCAGCATCCATATTATACCAGACACAACCAATCTTCTCCAGGATATACTCAGAGCAAGCCCCGATCCAAATAAACAATCAAATTAAACATGACTTGTGATAAGAGATTGCAAATTATAAAAAAAAAAATCAGTATTTCAACCTCCATTGCAACTCCAGCATGATCCATACCAGGTACCCACCATGCATTGTAGCCAGACATACGATAAAATCGAATAAGTAGGTCCTGAAGATACCAAAAATTTGTCAGTTCATGTATAACTGAATTTCTGGACAAAAGTTTAAGCCTTTAAGGTATACTGGAAGACCTGTTTTACAGCAGTGAGGGCATGGCCAATATCTAGAGACTCCTTTACATTAAAAAGAGGCAGCACCTGCATGCAGAAGGGCAAAAAGATAAGGAACAAAGGAATCTTCCACTAGCCCCACTTTCATTTCCTTACATATCATATATGACAGGTCCTGATACATCTTAGTTCCAATTTTCAACAAACTGCCATTGTTCAAGAAATCAGATATGTTAAAATTGCTTTTAGTGTACATTATACATTTTACAGCCGGAAGCAAAATATTATAAATCAGACCACATTACAACATATATGAACCAATTTTACAAGGAAGAGATCAAGATATTTTATTTTGGCTCCTTGTGAGCATCAGCACTCCACCACAGTCTCAAACTACGTAGAACTTAGACGCATGTCAATGATGTCATGACAAACAATGTAAGACGAGATCAGGAAGCAATTAAACTATAGTTAGAATTAATTTGCATGGTCTCTTCTACAACAGAGTGGGATGAGTTAGTGCACATCTATGGCATCTGAGATTTACATGATCTATGAACATTGGTGGTATGCATGCATGAATAAATACAACACAGCAAATCAATAGAAAACAATACAGAAGATTAATTAGGAAATTATCTTATTTCAGATCATGTTACACACTCCAGCAGCCATTCCTAGTTAAGGGCCTTAAGGCTTCAGGGTTGAAGTAAAATCTCCATCTAACTTTACATTTTTTCTACCATGATGAGCAGAATTCAAGAAACTCACTATGGTAAATGGAGGTTTAGAGCTGCTTGAATCAGCCTCAAAAAACCTTGCCTTTTCCCACCGCGGATACAACCTATACAAAGCACATGTCAGCCTCAAGAAAATTAAAGACGTGTATTTCTAAAAAAAAGGATAAAGGCGTCAGTAATTTGCATACGCTTTCTCTACCACACTGGGATTGTATGCCAGTGCCATATGACGAGACAACTTATTCTTTTCACCAAGTAATGCTTTCTTCTTATCCGCCTTTGGGGCGCTTGAGGCTTTTTGTGCCTAAGTGACACATATTAGATAAGTATTATTTTTAGAATGATAAACACGTAAACATCAGACCATTAACGTAACTACCCAAATCTTAAGAAACAACAAGATTTACATATACATTAGGAAAACACTCTAACTACTTGGTGCACAGTGGTGTAGATTTAAAATGATGTTCATAGCATTGTGGTATTTCCCCAAGTTTAAAAAATACATGCCTTCTCTAACAATTTCACAAACCAAACATTTAATCAGCAAAGCTTGTGTTCTATGGCATACCTCAAGGGCTTCAGCCTTTTGTGCTGCCTTCCCCTTCTTCAACCTTTTCTCCTTTGCCTAAATTGATAATCCATACATTAGCAAGCAATCTCAATAATTGAACACCCTATGCCCCACTCAAATAAAAACAAATTAAAGGATAAGAAAAAGCACTGAGAAGCTCAAACCTTCTCTTCATTTTTCTTATGCTTCTCGAGTTCTTCCGGCGTCAGCTCCACCTTCTTTACTGAATCATAATAGTACACATATATCTTTTCCCAAGGATCATCTTCCTTTCTAAACATGAATATTGTACCTCCGGGTTTATTTTTTTCAATACCAAAATGTTTTTTTATAGCAGGCCATCCTCTTCCGAACTTGCAATGGTCCGAACGTTCATGCAGAATGAATTCGATCTCGTTTTCATGTTCAGGGAAGCTGATGTCTTTAGTCAGGCAAACTGCCGTGAACCCTATAGAGTTTTTACCCTTTGTTTTATTTTTAATCAGCATATTCTGGCTGTCAACAGGAACAACCAACTCTCGCGAGTTCACATCATTGCGTGTGAGCACCTTGGACATTATCTCAGATGAGCCTTGCGGTGGCACAACCTTCTGAAAAGAGAAAAAGCAGGGTTAAAGTTTGATTTAATAATTCATGAAAAGAGGAAAAGTAGGAGAAATTAGTGAAAGAAGGAGAAATTCTGTTTACCACTTTTGAGCTTGAACTGCCACTGTGGTTTGTGACAAAGGGGTTTGTCACAGGGGGTATCCCAGTCACCGCCTCACCACTGTGGTTTGTGACAGAGGGTTTTGTCATAAAGGATATTCCAATCACCACCTCAAAAATTGTAGGAAGGTCATTGATCATGTCAAAGAGATTCCGTCTGCAACAGCATTCACAACAAAAAACTATCACATCTACTCCAAGGAAAGAACTGTCATCATGTATGTCTACATAGACTTGTGTTCCATCCTCCATTGACTCCACATATTCCGTTGTGAAGTAAAAGTGAGAGAAAATCTCTTGCATCATTGAACCCATAGAAATGAAACCTAAGCAATACCATTATACGTTACCAGCATGAGAAACGCTAGCACCTTTTTAGTCTACCACAGACACCTAATCAAACGAGACAAAACGAATACCAGACTACCAGAGTCTTCATAAACACACTTTACCTGTCAGCTTGATTAAGTCTAGCTCCATAGTAGAAAGAGACAGAAAGTAGCCATGCATCACTCTGGTGCGCAACAAGAGCCAACCAAGCTCCATTCTCTTCCATATGAACTCTGGCAGAGTTTATGCCTACTGTTGGCTGAGGGGGGCCTTGTGGTGGCCCTTCAGGTGGTGGTTTAACTTCCCACTGTTCGTTAGGTAATCCATACAGACATAGTCTCTGTATCGCTGCACAATTGTGATGTGAATTAAGGTGATCTATTATGAAGTATTATGAAAATCAAACACATACAAGTGGTATTTTGCAACAGGAAGGATTCAGCATTGATATAAATTGCTAAGTCTCTAAATCCCCAAAAATCACAACCCATTCAGCATCCATCAGTTCAAAAAAGCAGCCAGTACTAGTTTTCTATATAAATCCAACCACAAGTCACAACAACACAGTCAAACGCCCCAATTATCCAACTACACAAAGCAAAATGGACATCGAAAAGCAGTAGAAATCAAAATTTTCGATTAGATCTGCAAATGAGAAAAAACAACAGTAAACTAAGCAGGATAACGAAACCCTAACTCACCAGGATCAAACCGATCACAGAATTCGTCAAAATCTGCAAAACGGAAAAGGAAAAATTAGTGAAAACCATATCCGTCGAAGACTAAAACCTAGAGCTAGTTCACCACCACAAAACCTAAATACAAGCAGTCAAGCAGACCGCCGGAGCAAACTAACATACCTAAAAACAATAGATCGACAAAAATTGATAAGAACCAAAATTGTGGTTTACCAGTCGTAAGAGCTTTGATCAGCCCATTGCGTCTCCCCTTGAAATCAGTGAAAATCTCTTCGGTAGTATTAGGTGTATTGTTCTCTTCATCCATGATTTCTCCGTACAATCTCTGAGAGAACGAGGGTTTTTCTTCAGTATTTGGTTTCGTGTGAAGTAAATGGGGTTTGATTTTGAATCATAAGAAGAGAGATGCCGCGCACACAGAGAAAAATAAATGAAAGCGGGAAAACTTTGTTTGGTTGTGGAAATGCAATATTTTATTTTCGAGGGGCCTGTTTGTTAATGGTCATTGCCGACTGGATAGTGTAGGTTTTTTTTTTTTTTTTTAAGTTAAAAAACTTTATAACCCGTGCTCATAATTTTTCAAGATGTATGTTGAAAAATATAGTTGTTCAAATATAAATACAGTGATGAGGGTTTAAAGTAAGTCTTCGTAAACGCAAACACTAGTTTCCGGTTTAAGCATCTAAACTCCAGATCTCGTCTTGCAAAGATTTCAATCTTTGATGTAGATACTAGATCCTCACCAACAGTTCTCTAGTGACCTAACTCTACAAAATATAAGAAGAGAGTGTGTGTGTGCGCGCGTGTGTATGTTAGACCGGCTTGCCTTGGGGTCAAGTCGGATAGATAGAATTCAAATGAAGTTTGTGGACCTTCCTTGTAATAGTACTATACTATTACACGTATAATAAATAAAATATACAATACTTTTACTTATTGAATTTGTAGCATTTTATAAATGTAATTTTAACTCCAAATTATTAACTAGTGGACTATCCAGATTTGGCCACCTCACCAAGTGCCAACATTGGCATTTTTAATGTTGATTGGCCATATCAAGGGTATAAAGGTCAATTCTCCATCTAACCAACATTAGATGTCTCATGTCGCTGTCAGGGTTAGATTGGGAATTCCATCTACTTTGAGGTATCTTTCAAGTAGAGTCTTGATATTTTTTGCCACATCATCACTCGAGGAATCAGTATACAGTATTCGTAATATTTAATGTACGTTTAAGATTCATTTACCTCAAACCGGCCGGCAGGAGGTCAGGGCAGACTACTGTCATAGTCTCACTCCTATCGACCTGAAAATTCCTCTTTCTCGTAGAGCGTTGATTTGCTTAAAGTATACTTATAAATATTACATTCAGACCAATTATAGCGACATTATACTACAACACGTCATCGCAAAATCCAAACACGCCAAAAGTGAAAGCTCCATTTCTAAATTACCAAACACAAAGAAAGCTACAGTATGAGTATATATTTCTAATTTAACCTGTTAATTTATGGCTTTATGCAATTGATCCACATATCACCAGTTCACTTCAAAACATCCTGCTACAAGGTTAAATACTACTGTACTCCATTTCAAGCACATCACATTCACAGATGAAACCAATATCACAGAGTCCAAAGTCTCTACTTAGAGGTAAACGCCTAAGTTGGCTGGATGTTGCACACCAAATTTCTCATGTTAGCTCACATGCTCCCCTCATTCTACTACCGAGGGGATGTTCATCAAGTTGTGATCGAGGACACACACGAGATGTGAGCGTTAAATGGATTGTAATCTTCTAGTGGTCTTGGCAATTCCATGGCATATCTATGTCCTCACTCTTCCGCATCTTCTCCATCCATCAGTAGTGGATCTTTGTACCAAAGTCATCCATTGTTCCAAACACGGTCTCAACATCCAACAGGCACCATATATATACCAGTCAAACCTGGGCAAGTGGCTTCTATGATGTTCCAATATCTTGATAGGTACTCCAAAGAAGCCTGCTAAATCGAAGATTGCTTGCCTGACACTGTGGACATAAACTGAGTACTTGAGCTTATTACCATCACTAATCCACCAACCTGACATGAAAACCCTAAGACTAATACTTGCCAGTTGCCACTCTCACCTGCAGATGATCAGCCAATTCTTTTGTCAGTT
This sequence comes from Plantago lanceolata, assembly GCA_028659135.1. Lineage (NCBI taxonomy): Eukaryota > Viridiplantae > Streptophyta > Magnoliopsida > Lamiales > Plantaginaceae > Plantago > Plantago lanceolata. The sequence goes on from JAQRGC011790920.1 coordinate 19,291, forward strand.
TTTTTTACTTTTTGGGAATACAATATTCATAAGCTAAAACTAAAGACTTGCAAAGCACAACATGGTATAACAATAACAAGTTACAATTTTGGATGTTAACTCCGGTAAACATTTATGGAAGTAGTATAATTAAAAAACTATAAATCATATTCACATCATCTCAAAGGAACCACTATAATCATATTCACTATTGTATTGATATATCCTGAATGTATTAACCAATCATAATATTTATAACAACAATGTTATCAGTCTTCCATTGCCAAGCACTTTATTCTTCACTGTCACCACCGACTCACCTTCTCCCTTTTCATAGACATAGCTCTCATGAAACCTCTCATCTTTCACGCTAACTTCAGAAATGTTCCCCTAGGTTGAAATTGCAGAGTATAATACTGTATGCCAAAATTCAGGATTGCTATCATGAAATAGAGACACTTTTCCAGTCTTGTGACTTCATTAACTACAATCACATTGCACAGATGATCTCTCCACTACTATCGATGTCAAGATCCGGATCACTTTCAAGATCTTCATCCATATCATCGCCGGTGTCCAGGCTGCCAGTTAGGTACTGATTTATGTTAGTTCCTGCAGGTGGAATGGTGGCTTCAGTTATTACTGCATGATCTCATCATCACTCTGCATCGGTTGGGCAGGCTCTTCGTCGAACTGAATTTTCATCATGGTGTCATCCATCAGATCCGTTGGAAGGTTCTTGAAAAACCACTGGTGGTTCTTTATCTCAGGAATGCTAATCCTCTGTCAAACGTAGCACACACATTCCATCAACGAATATACAAGGTCTATTATGTACAGCAAGAAAAACGAGTGGTAATCATATACAGCATTCCCAATTACCAGAAAAACTCCAAACAAACAGCATTTTGTTAAAACATGTGCATCTTCGCTATAAAAAAAGGTAACAGTGTAGCCCAATGGTTGATATATTAAAAACACGAAAGTCTTACTATCTCTATAAAAGTAACTTATATAACTTATATATGTACATAATCTGGAATCGAGTGCTGCACGTTCAAGATCGCTGCCAAAACACAAAAGATAGCTCATCGCAAGTTTATAAACCATGAACAGTACATGTATCGTTTTCCTGAAGTTCTTAGGTCCTCTGGGTCCTCAAACGGGTAGGCACCCACCAACATGACGTATAAAGTTACACCACAGGACCAGACGTCTGCTATCTACACAATTAATTGCACATAAAAGTTCAGAGTTAGCAACGTGATGCATAGAATGCATATCATCCACTACCATTGCAGTGAATTCGGATATTACTCTATGAAATGAATCTGAGTTTTTTACCATTCATCTTTAAACATTGGAAATAAGCTCTCTGTAAGCAATTTTAAGAGGCACAAATTGACCGTACGGACTTCATCACTATAGTAAGAGCTATCAGATGATGTGAGCAATAGACATTGCAGCATCTTTCAATCTGGCACTCATGCTGGATTTCTACTCTTTACCAGACAACTAACGGTCTTATCTATTCATACAAATTGTTTCCGCAAAGTTCTACTGATGATGATTGATAACCTTCCATCGATGATCAGAAATAACAAATAAAATTTAGGCCTACAACAAACTCATAATACACTCTTTTAGAATCTAGCTACCCATTAGTCCATTACTGACTACTTTGTTTATTTCACATTGTCAACTCCATTACCCTACTATAGATTGGCGAAAGCTTAACGGCTTCAGTTTGTTGATAATAGTATTATACAGCCTTCCAACTTTCACCAACCATACGTGATAGTATAAACTGAACCTGATACAATATAGAGAAAATAAGAAGGATACTGAGAAAACTTAGTTGAATCTAACACAATATAACAGAGAAGAATATGCAGCAAATAAAAAAAACTTAACAACCAGATACACCATAGGAAAAAAAAAGTATTCAAAATAATCACCTTCCCATCATCCCATGTACTCTTTTTTAAGCAGCACTTCAGGGGCATTATATGCAGGAGCGGTTGACTTCGGTTGTGAATGAAGCACAGAAGACTGAAATAAGAGAAACAGGAGTTAAATGAAACTCCACAATGAACCAAAGGAATCGAATGTTGCATTACATTATATCCACCAGCGTAGATAGTTGCACAACCGTTAGAGTGCATGATATAGTTGTACCTTTGAATATTCAAAGTCACAATTTTTTTGCCGGGGAGCTGGGCTTCCATCGAGTAACGTGTTCTCCAATTTCAAATCACGATGGCATATTTGCTTCAGAAGAGATCACTCATCTATCAGAAAAACAAACACATATACTACTAGGTAAAACAGAAAACCTCGAAAGAAGAGATCTCAATGCATACCATGGAATGGCAATAGCTAACACCGGATATAAGTTGCTGGAAGAAAATTCTTGCCTACAAAACATTACAATCCACAACTCCAAGTAAGCATTACAAAACTCCAAACGCAACAAAATCCTAAGAATATTGGGATGCCTTAGAGACCTATGGGCTATGGCTAATGATCTCCCTTTGCACATTTTCATCAATCTGTTACAAAAGTTCGTTACCTGTTCAATTTACAATACAACATAAAATAGTACTAACACAAGAATCAAATCGGAAAAAAAAGACAAAACCTTTTCACTCCTTTTCAATATACTTAACAGCAACAAGCTGATTAATCTGGCGATCCCTCATAAGCCTTTTCCCCAATGGCATAAACAGATAGCAAGCAAAGGCCTTAATTAAATTAAATAATCATAGACTAGACATATATATGTTGTAGGGTGCTCAAGGAAAATATATGCCACCTTTTTCCCCATGGCTTTCACCTTTTGCAGCAAGTATTTAATGCTCAAATCATACACAGTACTAACATATGACATATCAATATAAAATGTCTTCAAGTTACCTAAGCACAGACATAATTCACAGTTGACATGCTCATATAACATGTTTTAATCCCTTGATAAAACTTGTAAACAAGTAAACAACTTATAAGACTCTGTTAGATGTGGACATGCTTCCCACAAAATATTAGTACACATAACACCAAACTAGCCTGTGAATCATTCCAAAGATTATAAACTTATGTCTTCACTTGAACTGGACTCGCATAATCTATATATAGCATTGACATTTGGTATAACAACCAAATTACAACTGTTGGCGCTTAAATAATAAATCGTCTCGATACATAGTTCGTAGTCCTCGGCAACTGATTAATGTAACAGACAAAACCCAAAATTACAATAAGAATATTTAATCACTATTTTGATTTGGATAGACTGCGAACTCAATTGTTAAATTAGCTGAAGATTTATCATAGGAAGACAGTATCTCTTTTGTTTCTGCCATACGCCTATCAACGTCACGGTCATCAATGACGAGACGAAGTTTATTCAGTTGAGCCCCGTTCTTCATAAAAAATTCTGCTACACGACACTTATCGTCTTCGCTGGGGCTAAATATGATCAGCTCTACTTCCTCCAAGTGAGATATACAAGTTGGCAATGAGGAGGAATCTCGAAGGTCTTCAATATCATCACCCCAGGTATCCCATTCCATGCTGAAGAATTTTATGGACGGTGCCATGTGGAGTATCCGCAGTAGTGTTTTAGTATCAGTTGAATGAACCAATCTTAGTCGTCTCAGCTTACCATGCAGTGACAGCCTAGCTGGTGGTAGTATCTTGGCGATAAAGTCTGATAGACCCAGCTCTTCCAAGTTTAAGAAACTGTTAATGTAATTTCCAATTCGTAGTCCAGTAGCGGGAAAGAGCTCCTTCATCTTTTGATCAATACCCTCAAGATAGTACATATCAAGGTAAGAATTAAAAACTGCAGAAACAAGTGAGGTTCGACCAGTACCTTTGCAGAAGATGAAGTTTTGAGGAAAACCCAATGGACAAGTCAAAGTAGCAAGTCTGGGAGCATAAATATGAATGGAATGATCACCTGGACCTGGTTCTAGATTAGACTCAGGAGCACCATCAGGATCAGACACAAAGGAAGTGAGGGAAGGCGCATCTATCTCCACCAGCTTCACGTCTAACCATCGACAGCATCTGATCATCAATGTCTCTAGTACAGGAAAACTAAACTTGACGGTAGTCGTGGAATCCATGTTTATAATATTGACTCCGAAAAGAGAGAGAGTTGTGAGGTTAGGTGCATAATTGTTGAGATGAACATTCATGGTGGCAGCATTGGAGTAATTGGTAAAACGTTTCCAGCACAGATCTAGTTTCCTGAGGCTGGTGCTATTGAGAAGGTTAGTTGGAAAGACAACTTCAGTGGGGCGTTTATTATAACAATTCAATTCGAGAGTTTGTGCATCATGCTTCAATAGGGCAGAAATCCAGGCGCGCAATAGAGGTGGGTCGTATCTATGCCACAAAGTGAGAGAGAAACTTTTCAATCGTTGTTGAGAATGAGAAAGAATAAGTAACCATAGCATTAGCCTAACAAACAATAGCTGGTTGTTCTCATCATCGACCTCCATTATGTAAGAGCATCTCCATCTGTATCTCCAATTTGTTGACAAGACACTAGTTCGAAAGACATCCTTGGTAGGTAAGAAGGAGAAAACATGAGCTAGTAGATCGTCATGTAAATTACTGAGAAGATCAAGTCGAGCCTTCTTAGGCATCATGATTTAAGAATCTATCTGTAAGTAGCAACAATAATAATATATCAACATCAGTCACAACCAAGAAGATGGTCAGCAGGTCATGTACTATATATCTATGAATCTATCTATCAGATTCAGCTAGCTCATATATTTAGATTTTAGATAATCAATCACCACATACAGTACAGACAGTCATACATATACAAGAAGAAGAAGAAGCAGAAAACTACTGTAGTTAGAAACTTAGAATCTATCTTGTATCATTCCCAGAAAATTAATTAATCGATAATTTCCACCAGTCAGCCATAGATCTGATTAAGAAACAGTAATCCAAGCAAACGAATTATGACAGCGAAAATTACCTTGGTGGTCAGGCGGCGGAACAGACACACGACCTCTAGCTTCCTCCGCCCTAAATTTGCTTCTGATAGCTGCTGTGTTTACTGGTGCTAAAACTCCCAAGTACTACTATAATCATGGCACGTTTTACCCTTTTTTAGACAAATTCC
>JAQRGC011790981.1:0-15381 GCA_028659135.1 Plantago lanceolata
TGCAGCTGGAGGTTGTTGCCAACCATGATGTGCCCGTGGAACCATGTGCGGATGCTAGGGGAAAAGCTAAGGAAAGATTGATTGTTCATCGTGACCAGAGTGCAAGTAGGAAGCTTGGAGCTAAAGATGTTGGTAGGTTATTTTTTTTTTCTTTCTTTTGAATCTTTTATTTCTTCAAGTTTAATGACTTGGTGTGAGTATTTTGTCCATTCAATTTCTTATTTTCAGCTTATCATGATTATGACGATGCTGATTCTGCATGTCCCTCTTGCGGTGCTCTTATATGTGGTTTTTTGAGAAGGTCAAAAGCACATCAAACGATGATCCTGAATTCTCAATATGTTGTAGGCGTGGAAATATTGAGTTGTCCAAGTTGGTTGAGACACATAGACCGTTGTGTGATTTACTGAATGGTAAATACAAGGACAGTCGTAAGTATTGGGAGAATATAATTGGATATAACATGATGTTTGCATTCACGTCTATGGGAGGCACGGTGGATAGGAGCGTAAATAAGGGCATCGGTCCCTACACTTATCGACTCGGCAGGCAGAACTACCATCTCTTGGGTAGTTTGTTGCCTAAACCTGGCAAGAATGCAAAGTTCTCTCAGCTTTATATGTTTAGTGGGGAGGATGAGACGAGGGAACGAATAGACGCGTTGAGGTGACTTTATTGTTAATGTTTGTAATTATAGTATTCATTTTATTTATCTTAGTGGTGTTTAAGTCCTTATTTTAATTTATGTTTTGCAGGAATGATAAAGAGTCGAAGGTTGATTATGCCGTTGTATCTGTTCTAAGAGATATGGTGAATCAATTCAATCCTTTTGTGAAGACTTACCGTATGGCTGTTGTGAGATGTAATGATGGGAGTGTTGAGTCTTCCGTCAAGTTACAGTTGTTTGGGCGAAGGCCACATGATGGTCGTCAATATAATATTCCTACTTGTGATGAAGTGGCCGCTTTGATTGTCGGTACGTTGCATTTTAGTCTAATTATTTTATGACAATGCATTTTATTATACGGTGTATGTTTGTGTTGATACATGTTTTGTATTTACATATCTTACAAGTCAAGACGAATTTGATATGGATCCACGTGATATTATAGTGGAGCCGAAGGGCGATACGTTGCATCGTATTAGTGAGCTTCATCCCATCTACTTGCCCATGCAGTATCCTTTGTTGTTTCCGAGAGGGGAAGATGGCTACAGCACGGAGCTCAGGCACACGCTGAAGTCGACTAGCAAACGGAACAAGGTTACCATCAAGGAGTTCCTCTCATACAGAATATTTGACCGCATTGATGAAGCTTCTACTATCCTTATGAGTAGGAAGTTGTTTCAACAGTTCTTAGTTGATGGCTACATGATGATGGAGCGTCAGCGGTTGCTCTTCATTACTAGGAATCAACCTTTGTTGCGGTCCAGCGTGTACAAGAAGATAGAGGATGCAATTAGGAGGGGTGATATAGACCCAGATGCTCCTGTTGACGGTGTTGGGGCGAGGTTGATCCTTTCTTCATCATTTATTGGTGGACCTAGGTACATGGTGCAAAACTATCAGGATACTATGGCAATAAGCAAACACATCGGTTATCCTGAGTTGTTCATTACTTTCACGTGTAATCCTAAGTGGACGGAGATTACTCGCTTTTGCATTGACAGAAAGTTAAGGCCGAAAGATTGGCCCGACATACTTTGCTGCGTGTTCAAGATGAAACTTGATGAGCTCATCAAGGATCTTAAGACTAATAAAGTATTTGGAAAGTTTCGGGATGTAATTTGCTTAGTCATTGTATTTTACTTTTTTTAATAGCCGATTTCAGCTAAGATTTATTGTCATTGTAAATTTAGTCACTAATTCTTTTGTTATTTGTTGCAGTTGTGTATACCATATAATTCCAAAAGAGAGGACTCCCTCACGCTCATATTTTGTATTGGGTTGATCGGGATGGTAAGGCAACTACGGTCAGTGACATTGATGAGGTAATATGTGCCGAGATTCCGGACAAGGATCTTGAGCCTGAGTTGTACAATGCAGTTTCAGAGTATATGGTCCATGGTCCTTGCGAAGCGTTGAACCGCAAGTCTCCCTGCATGAATGTTGATAAGACCAAGTGTACGAAGAAATTTCCAAAGTCCTTCACTGAGAATACCAATTTTGATGCGAATGGATATCCCGTCTACATGAGGCGTGACGACGGAAGAACCATCGAGAAGAACGACATCAGTGTTCATAACGGGTATTAACTTTTTATTATTGATGCTCAATGTTTTTCTGACTTATCTATATGTGCATATCTTCCTTGATCTTAGCTTATATTGTTTTATCGGTATATGTGTTTGTCTCAGGTACATAGTCCCGTAAATGCCTATCTGTTGATCAGGTATGGAGCCCATATAAATGTGGAGTGGTGTAACGCGACAAATTCTATCAAGTACCTCTTCAAGTATATCAACAAAGGGCATTGATCGTGCCAGTGCAAAGATCACCGTTGACAATGAGGTTAAGGATTACGTCGATTGTCGGTACATATCTGCATGTGAGGCCGTGTGGAGGATCTTGGGCTATGATATACATTACCGTGATCCTTCTGTTGAGCGATTACCCTTCCATCTCGAAGGTGAGCATACTATGGTCTTCAAGGAGGGGGGCTACCTAGAAGATCTGATAGATAAGAAGACGGTCGCTCATACGAAGTTCGTTATGTGGATGGAGTTCAACAAGCATAATTCCAAAGCGCGTAATTATTTGTATACGGACTTCCCATGCCATTACTGTTGGCATGCAAAGGAGCGTGAATGGAGAGAGAGGAGTAAGAAGTCCAAGAAGATTGGGAGGATCTATCATGTTCCGCTGAGTGTCGGTCCTGTTTACTATCAGAGGATCATGCTTAACCATTTGAAGGGCCCAACTTGCTACCATGATATTAGGTAACTTCTAATGAAAACATAGTTCTTCGTGTTGAGCTATTCTATCACATTTACCTTACATGGTCAGAGTTTTATATTTTCTTGATCTTTGTTTGTGTGATTGCCAGGACTGTGAACGGTGTCGTCTATGAGACTTACCGTGAAGCTTGCTATGCTCTTGGTCTCTTGGACGACGATAAGGAATACATTGACGGTATAGCTGATGCTGCCATATGGGGTACATGTAAATATCTTCGTCAGCTGTTTTGTACGCTCTTGATGTCGAATAGTATGGCGATGCCAAAGAAAGTGTGGTTGAGTACGTGGCATCATCTTGGAGATGATATTTTGCATGATTTACAACTGAAGAGGGGCAATACAGGTTCGTCTCTTATACTTATGTTGTTTTTCAATCATTTTATGATCTTGAAAAATTTAGTGTTGTGTTGTGGATTTATAATTGTCTATTGATTCTTTTGTGTTTTTTTTCCAGAGTGTGTTCTTACGGAGGATGAGTTGAAGAACTACAATCTTCATGAGATGGAGGAGCTTTTGAACCGCAATGGTTGTACTCTTGCACATTATGAGGGGATGGATATGCCGAAGGATACTGTCATAGAGAACGGGATGAACACTCTTATTGTCGATGAGTTGGCATGTGATGTTGAGGAGATGAAAGTCGAGCACGAAAGGTTGTATCCCTGTCTTACTGATGAGTAGAAGGGTGTCTATGAGACGATCATGGGTGCTATTGATTTTGGGAGTAGTGGTGTCTTTTTTCTGTATGGCTATGGGGGCACGGGGAAGACTTTTCTATGAAGGACATTGTGCTCGGCTTTGAGGGGCCGGCGTCAGATTGTGGTTCCCGTTGCTTCCAGCGGTATTGCTTCTATTCTTTTGCCAAGAGGCCGCACTGCCCATTCTAAATTTGGTATACCGTTGCAGGTTGATGAGACGTCTATCTGTTCGAGGATTCATCCCGGTAGTGACCTTGCTGAGCTGTTGCTCAACACCATGCTCATCATATGGGATAAGGCCCTATGACAAATAAGTACTGCTTTGAGGCGTTGGATCGCAGCATCCTTGATATTGGTAGGGGTCGTGCTGGCTTTGATCCTTACAAGCCGTTTGGTGGCTTGGTTGTGGTTTTCGGAGGAGATTTTAGGCAGATTCTTCCGATTATCCCTAAGGGTAGCCGACATGATATTGTTCATACCTCTCTGTGTTCTAGCAGGAGCATCTGGGGCTCATGCACGGTTTTAAAGCTCACTAAGAACATGCGACTTCAGTTATATAGTTCGTCTGTAGTGTATATGTCTTATATGAAATTTTAATTTTTCACTTTTCATTTACGTGTGTAACTGATTGATTTTGTTGTTATTGTTGAAGTCGGGTGGTACTCCGGATGAGGTAGAAGAGATTCGACAGTTTGCCGATTGGCTGTTGAGTGTTCGTGACGGCAATGTTGGGGGACTTAATGATGGTGAAGTCGACTTTGATCTTCCAGGTGATATTTTGATTCGAGATGCCACAGAACATGTCGCCACCATTGTGGATGACACATATCCTTCCCTGTTGGACCACGTAGGGGACGAAGCTTATTTTCAGGACAGGGCTATTTTCGCTCCTACGAACGATGTTGTTCAGGAGATTAATGACTACGTGATGTCTAAGTTGCCGGGTGATGTCACTGAGTACTTGAGCGCTGATAGCATATGTCCCGATGAGGGTGATACCGTTAATAGAGATGACGTCTACTTGGTTGAGTTCCTCAATACAGTGAAGGCTTCCGGTCTCCCAAATCATTGAATCAAACTTAAGGAGGGTTATCCCATCATGTTGCTGCGGAACATTGATCAGTCCGCTGAACTTTGTAATGGGATAAGGTTGATTGTTACAAAGTTGTCCACTCATATCATAGAGGCAAAGATGATATCTGGGAAGAATGCTGATAATAGGGTGTACGTACATCCCGCGTATGCTCCTCACACCCTCGGACATCACCAATTTTGCATATTCCTTTGTTTTTCTTCTTTTCTTTCTTTGTCTTTTTTCTTCTTTTCCTTCTTTTTTTTCCTCCCCTCCTATAACTAAGCCGTGGCAGCGCCACGGGTCTAAAACTAGTAAGTAATTATCTAAAATATTATATGAAATCCTAAACAAATTATTTAGAGAAAAGATTGTGTTGATTCAGCATATCGTTGTTTGAGCTATGAACTATATATATTCTGTTGACATTAGTCTATTGTCCTCGAGATTGTTAACTTTGGCCCATAAACTTTTGAATAGCTGCTCTTCGACATTTGAGTTAATGGTAGTATATTTCAATTTTCAATCATGTATTTCCATCTTATATATTTTAATCATGTAACAATGTGGACGTTCCCAAATTTCTTATGTCAAAAAACACCAAAATTGGGTACTAATAATATAAAAGTATAATTCGATATTTCCATATTCATAATAATGTAAAACGAAATGAACGAATAGAAAATAAGTTATATACGCACAAGTATAAAAGTGACCAAGTGACCAAAAAGGAGGGCGCTTCACACGCCTAGTAGGTTATAATGCTAAAAATGAAATTTAGTTTTGACCAATCAAAATTGGAGAAGTTAATTGTGGAGTCTTAAATTATTTGTCGTATTATACGGAAATTGTATAAGGGTTACAAATTAAAAAAAAATATATTGTATAAGGGTCTGATCAAAATTAGTTATGATCAGTTACTCAGAGTTAGTTTGAAGAGAAGTTAGCCTGGTAAGAGACGGAGCAACTCTGTAACCGTCTTTTGCAATTTCTTGATTGCTGGTAGTTTCAATTTTCAACACTTACAAGTACAATCAAGCTACAAGATCGACAGACAAATTTCCAGATCTTCTGGCGAATGGCCTGGTGATTCTTGCCGTAATGTGGATACTCATGTTAATACAGCTGAAGGGTTCTTGCGGTTCTTGACTTGTGATGCAGTTGATGTTGATGCTCTGTATAATGACTACACGAAGGATATGCTTCCCGGATTGTAGCTCGAGAAATCAGATCTAACACGGGATCAGTACTTTGATTTGGTATTGAAGATGTATTGGAGAAGCTCGCACCGGAGAAGACACGGGAACATATATCATCAATTCCGCACCATCAGACACATTACAAACATATGAATAAACCGACCTAGAACAGTAATAGTTGAATTTGATCAACAATCATAAAAAGGAGATGAAATTGGTTAACTTACTGGATTAACCAAGAGACATCTGTTACATTTACATGTGTTCGTCATCTCCAAATTCGAGTGTTATCAACTCAATGAAAGAGAGGGAAAGGCAGAGAATGAGAAAGGAAAAATGATGGTTTCGAATTGGAGAAGAAGAGGGCGCTTATTTTGGGAATCTGAAAGAAGACACAGACGCGAGGTTTGTGGTTTTTGTTTCTATTATTAATAATACCACTTTGGGTGGAGCAGGTGGATTTTGGTAGGCCGGTATCATAAGCCTTCCTTATTTGGTGTTTGGTCAGCCCAATTGAGGCGAGCCTTCCTTATTGCTGAATGTTAAACGACACCCCAATTTCGTTAAACGACACCTTCAAAATATTTTCTTTTTCTAAAATACGTACCCCTGTTTAAAAACAAATTAGAAAATCAACAAAATAAGTATTTTTTTTTAGTTTGTACTGGTATCCGCTTTGGCGGCTAATTTAAAACATATTAAAAGAAACGTAGTATTGAACATGAAAAATAACAATCACAAAATTTACCAAAAAAAAAGGAATGGGGGAAATGAAAAACAACTTAAAACTGCATGCATAATCCAAAAAGACAATTTTTTTTTAATGTGATTCATTAGTGCCGGGTATAATCCCCGACACAAATTCTGCCGGGTATTAGAATTTATAGTGGGACGGGTGATACACCCGGCCCACTAAATTATATTTAAACTTTTTTGTGCATATTTAAACCTTTTTTAAAATTTTTTAAACTAAATTATATTTGAACTTTTTTTGTTACACCCGGCCTAATAGATGAGTTGATTGGTAAGTGGGCGCTATACAACGACATTATGGGCAACCAAATCCATGAAGTGTTGAAAAGATTGGCATGGTTTCTCGAAAGTTGCTTGAATGATAGGTCTCACTAGTTTACACTTCCAGATATGGGGCTCTTTACAACAACTAGGTATCAACGAGTCTTTTGCGTCTATACTTCTTCACAATCGTTGACATACTTACCATTGATATGTCGTTACAATACTAATTCACCATCTCCTCCCCCTCCAACGAGAGATGAAGAGTGGGCGATGGGAGTCGTTAATAATAATCATTTTATTAGGTTCTACTTTGCTCGTGAATCGCCTCTTCCAATGCTACATGCATCCTGGAGAAGTGGAGATGGAAGAGAGAGGGAAGGATAAGCCACTGGGAGGAACATTATGGTGTTCGACTACGACAATGGTTTTAATTGTAATGATTTTCTATAAATTAGATCAATGGTTATCATTTGTAAGAAAATGAGATGTAATGAATTAATTATGTACATTTTGTATCTTATTTTTGTGATTTCGAAACATTAAAGTTTCATCTCAAACAGTAACAATTGAATGAATTCCAAGTTAACTTAAAACTCCAAACATTCGAATCAGAATATACCGACAGAAATCAGTTGGAACATCAGTTCTGTTCATCAAATCACATTAAAATCAATTTTCAAGTTTGATAACTCAACACAACATTCACTATTTCTCAAGCTCTAAGTATAAGAAATCTAATCGAATTATAACTACAGATATCAGTTCAAACTCCAGTTCTATTCATCAAATGTTCATACTTCAGATTTCATACACATGCAGTAACACAGATTCAAGAATTGACCTCAAAACTTCTTGTTGAGCAAGTCTATTAGCTCTTACTTCTTCTTACAATTAACAGAACTCTTTGCAAGTATTGTATCCCCGACTTCATTCATATACGGTTCCACGAATATCTGAAGAAAGTTCTTGGTAGACGTATGGGCAAGCGTTGAAAGACTCGGCCATTTCTCAATCAGATTCCTCTTTTCCAGAATCTTTAAAACCTCAATACGCGGTTTATACCTCTTTTCAACACTGAACGCCAGGGACATAGGACAGTTAACAATACAAGACATGTCATACTTCCCCGTCTCAAGCAAAAACTGCTTAACCTCCTTTATCTTCTGCTCGGACAGACTAAACACGGAGGGAGTAGTCCTCAACATCCCCGGAATGTCATCTTTCGGAAACCCCAAATCCTGGAACGCTTTCAACTTACACTCCCAGTTCACATCGGACATCGAACTGACTACACGCACCGCATGAATGAACATCTTGGAAGTCCTCTTAACACCCATATCGTCAACTTTACGAACGAAGTCCCTCAGTCGTTCCGGTTTGTTCATGAAGAAGTTCGGCGAACTGTAAAGCTGAGTCATAATCTGCTCCATGGACACACCACAGCTCTTGAATATCTCAATGTTGGGAAGCAGAGTCTCTTCCAAGTCCGAATAGCACAACGACTTGTGTCGTCGTAAAAGCTTAACAAGTCCCTCAGTGGTTACCAGCAGGGTCTTGTATATAGACAAGGATGCAGATAGCTTAGCTGCCCCGTGATATAAAATCATCGGATCGTTCGATAGTATGTCTACGATTTCAGAGTCGGATAAACCGAAATCTTGGAGAATCTTGAGCTTAGGCTCAATGCTGTTCTGGATACTGGCAGTAAGCACCTGAGGCCAACAAGTCACAAATTTCTCTAGCTGAGTGTCTGAAAAACCTCTCCGTTTAAGGAACGACAACGCCGAATCGCCTTCTTGTGGCAATGGCAATACAGAAACAGAATCAGGTTCTTGTACAGAATCAGATTGTTGTGGGCTGTCTGTGAGATGGCTCAGGGGAGGAGATGAGGCCTGTTTGGATGCTTGAGCAGAGAAATGGTGTTTGTGCATCAAGAGATGAGAAACAGGAGGAGATGTAGAAGAACATGATGACTGAAAGGATGGAAATTTGGATTGGAAACCAAGACAAGAGTTTGGGAGAAGATAAGAGGTTGTCATCTTATCCAAGGATAAGAACGCTTTTTTTCTGCTGAGGAACCAAGTAAATGAAGCTGATAATGACCAAATGAAATGTTCAGACTTCCCAAACCTTAGTTAGAAATGCCACCTAGAATGATCTAAATTGTTTAAAAACGTTTCGATTTTTCAACTCATGATTCATGAATAAGTTCGATATGAAACTTCAAGACGATTTAGAATATTTTTAGATTTTAATAACACGTTGAAGACTATACTAAAAGTTTTAAGACACCCGTATATTTTTCTAGATTTCGAACACGATTGAAAAAACTAGTGGAGTGTTTGTCTCTAGTCTAATAGAGCTCTTACCTTCCCTTTAATTTAACATTCAGTTTTAACTTAATTAAGAGCCTAATATTATATTTTAGAAATTCTTCTTAAATCAATTTTAACTAAGTAAGAGTTAAATACAAATACGTTTATGCTCGATTCAATTCACCTTAATTTCAATTCAATTAAGTTCAATTTAAGTTCATTCAATTCAATTAAATTCAATTGAGGTTCATCTAGTTAAATTAATTTCAGTTCAGTTTAGAAACTCTCTCAATTAAATTGAACGGAGCCTTAGTATCCATGGGACGGAGTGGGACCATGGCCCAATTGGCCAAGCCCCAAACCAAAACCTAGCGCGAGGGTATTACGGGAATATAATAAGGTCATACAAAAGAAAGTAACAAAGCCAAAGCAGGGTTTAAGGGTTCTTCTCAATTCGAACCACCTCCTATCGCCGTCGTCTACTCTCTGCAACCCGCCATCCTCTGGTTAGTTTCCGTCACGGCTTCACTTATCATTTCGCTTCATTTCACCTTGTTCATCCCAGCTTCGTTTCTTGAATTGTTACTGAATATTTTATGCGGGTAATTCGTAGCTTTAATCTTTTCTTTACTTGTATACAATTTGTTATCCAGTATGTTGATTACTGATTCTAATTTGATGATTGGAGTGTTTTGGGATGTAATTGCATCTTTATTTTACTGATATAGAGTCCTGTGCGTTGCTTAATTAGCTAATTGTAACACTACTAGTCTTTAAAATAGCTTCTTTTTGCTAATTATGATGGAAATATAGCATTTTTTTGTTAGGTATTTGCTTGTTTAGGACAAGGCCTTAGATGTGGAGAGATGTACTGTTTTTCGTATTTATCTTTTGTGATGTTTGGCTAGATATGCTTTTGTTTCTGCAACTGCTGTTGGTCGGTTTCACTCGTAATCAGCGTTTTATTCTCATTCTCGCTGAGAATCCTTATGTCTTTACGCACGCTATGCAGGAAGCTGAAATTGAATCAGCAGCTCTTGGTTAAACGTGAGGGCGGGGAGAATGAGGAAAAAGGTGGACCAGCGCATTAGGACTCTTATTGAAAATGGGGTGAAGGCTAGGCATCGGTCGATGTTTGTCATTGTTGGTGACAAGTCACGCGATCAGATTGTGAATTTGCACTTCATGTTGACCAATTCAGCAGCGAAGTCAAAACCAGATGTGCTGTGGTGTTACAAGGAAAAGCTTGATATCAGCAGTCATAAAAAGAAACGGCAGAAGCAAGTAAAGAAGTTGATGCAACAGGGCCTAATTGACCCAGAGAAAGCTAATCCCCTCGCACTTTTTCTTGAAACTACGGGAATAACTTACTGCTTATACAAAGAATCTGAGAAGATTCTTGGGAACACATATGGCATGTGTGTATTGCAGGATTTTGAAGCTTTGACGCCTAATTTTTTAGCCAGGACTATTGAAACTGTTGAGGGTGGTGGATTGATAATATTGCTTCTTCGCTCTCTTTCCTCACTCACTAGTCTGTACACTATGGTTATGGATGTTCATGAGAGGTTCCGCACGGAGTCTCATTTTAAGGCTTGTGGGCGCTTTAATGAACGTTTCTTGCTTTCAATTGCTTCATGCAAATCTTGTGTCGTCATGGATGATGAATTGAACATTCTACCAATATCTTCTCACATTAAATCAGTTGTTGCTCTTCCATCTCAAGAGGATTCTGAGGGGCTCTCGGAAGCCGAAAGAGAGCTGAAGGATTTGAAGGAACAATTGAATGATGATTTCCCTGTTGGCCCTCTGATTAGAAAATGCTGCACAATGGACCAGGGGAAAGCTGTCATTACTTTCCTAGATGCGATTTTGGACAAGAGCCTTAAAAGCACCATAGCACTCCTTGCTGCCCGTGGACGTGGAAAGTCAGCTGCTCTTGGTCTTGCAATAGCTGGAGCTGTTGCTGCAGGGTATTCAAACATATATGTCACTGCACCGAGCCCAGACAATTTGAAAACTCTGTTTGACTTTGTATGTAAAGGATTTGATATGCTAGAGTATAAGGAGCGCTTTGATTATGATGTGGTGAAGAGCATCAACCCTGGATTCAAGAATGCTACTGTGCGGTTGAATATCTACAAGCCGCACCGACAAACAATTCAATACATTCAGCCACATGAGCACGAAAAACTCTCACAAGTTGACTTGCTGGTTATTGATGAAGCAGCAGCTATACCTTTGCCAATCGTGAAGTCCTTACTCGGTCCTTATCTTGTCTTCCTTTCATCAACTGTTAATGGATATGAAGGCACAGGGAGGTCCTTATCTCTAAAGTTGTTCCAGCAACTTGAGGAACAAAATCAGAATGCAAGCAAAAGCAGTGATGCCAATCTTTCGGGCCCGCTTTTCAAGAAGATCGAACTGAGTGAATCTATTCGGTACGCTTCCGCTGATCCTATTGAGTCTTGGCTTAATTCCTTACTCTGCCTGGATGTAACAAGTTCTATACCTAGCATCAGCTCGCTACCCCCACCAAATGAGTGTGATCTTTACTACGTGAACCGAGACACACTTTTCTCGTATCACAAGGACAGTGAGATATTTTTGCAGAGGATGATGGCTCTATATGTTGCATCTCACTACAAAAATTCACCAAATGATCTGCAATTGATGGCCGATGCTCCAGCTCACCACTTGTTTGTACTGCTTGGTCCTGTTGATGAGTCTAAGAACCACCTTCCTGATATTCTCTGTGTAGTTCAAATCTGCTTCGAGGGACAGATTTCCCGTAAATCTGCTAGGAAGAGCTTAAGTGCTGGTCGTCAGCCCTCTGGAGATCAAATACCGTGGAAATTTTGTGAGCAGTTCAGGGACACTGTTTTCCCTAGTCTTTCTGGTGCTCGAATTGTGCGCATAGCCACACATCCTAGTGCAATGAGGAGCGGATATGGTTCTGTCGCTGTTGAGCTTTTGTCCAGGTACTTTGAGGGTCAACTGGCTCCAATATCTGAAGTTGATATGGACGAAGATACAGAGGATGGCCATGCTAATATTATCGAGGCTGCAGAGAAGGCTTCTCTACTGGAAGAAAATATTAAGCCGAGAACAAACCTTCCTCCACTGCTCGCACCACTTCGTGAGAGAAAGCCAGAAAAACTCCATTATCTTGGAGTCTCTTTCGGCCTTACTCAGGATCTTTTCCGGTTCTGGAGGAAACATAGTTTTGTACCATTCTATATTGGTCAAGTTCCCTGTAAGGCGACTGGTGAATATACATGCATGGTTCTCAAGGCATTAAATAATGATGACATTGAAACTAGTGGATCTGATCAATTGGGATTCCTCAAGCCGTTCTATCAAATATTCCGGAAAAAGTTCACTAAATATTTGGCTCGCGCGTTTCGTAACATGGAATGCAAGCTTGCCATGAGTGTGTTGGATCCAAAGATCAGCTTCTCTGAGGTGGATCCTGCCTCTTCCAGTGTAGCATTGAGTTCTATCAGTGAAATCCTAGCATCCTCCATGGAGACACTGGAAGCATACACATCCAATCTCGTGGATTACCACATGACTGAAGATTTTGTGGATGATCTTGCCCGGTCATACTTCTGGGAGAAGATTCCAGTTCCACTCTCATATCTCCAAGCTTCTATCTTGCTTTGCATGGGCTTGCAAGGAAAAGATATCGATTCCATCGAGAAAGAGATGAAGTTGGAGAGGCAGCAGGTATTGGCTATATACATGAAAGTCATGAGGAAGTTTTACAGGTACTTGAGCCGTGACCCACCTAACGGAACTAATTCAGCTGCTTCTCGTCTAAATGATATATCCATGGAAGCTCATCCTGTTTCCCTGGATGAGGATCTTGATGATGCTGCAAAGCAAGTAGAGGCTAAAATGCGAGGAGATGCAGTTAAAGATGCAGACTTTGAGAAAGCGTTGCAGGATGCTGGTGGAAAAGTTATTGCTTCTGGTGGTGTTATCAGTGTAAAATCCGATAGAAGTGCGACGAAGAAGCACGGGAAGAAGGAGGCGGATGAGCAAAAGAGTAACAAGAAGAGAGGTAAACATGACAGCAGTTCCAAATCCAATAAGAAAAGGAAGTCTTTGAAGACATAATATGTCAGTTGTTTCATTTTGCATTTGAGTATTATTATCATCAGAAATAACTTTGAATTAGCTTTTTATGTATTATTGGCATATTTGTTCTTTGATTGGATCTTCTTTTATGTCAATCTCCTGACTAGCTGGAGATGCACAATTTTGGTGTTCTTGGGAGATTTATGTTATGTCCACTTTTTCCTTCATTTTGAGCAAAAAAGTTTGTGTGTGAATTGTGATGTTTGATGAATTTTACTTGCTGATATTTATGTTCTATCAGCTGCATGCTATTGGTGGTTTTTATGCCCCTTGTAGAAGTTGGTAATTTGGTATAATGGCAGCTTCTGTGTATGATGGTATATTTAGGCTCTTTAGAATGTGGGATCTGTGCACAATGGGCAACATAGCTTATACTTGCTGCTTGTTTTTAGGGATGTTGTAATGAGGTTTGTTTGTTTTTCAGTTCTGGATTTGTGTTGTTAAGGTTAAGGGTGTATAGCCACTTACTGAACACAATCTTCACTGATATGGTCACTTTTAAAACAATTCGTTGAATTCGGTAGCATAACCTTTGCTAAAATAGGCACTTTCCCTCTGAACCTTTCTTTGGTACACTTATCGAGTTATCGGTCATTAGAACACCATATGAGACTTTCACGTGCCTTTTTGGTGGATACACGATTCTCCATTTTACGTAAGCCTTCGTGATCTTTATACCTCCTTATAGCTGTTTCACCGCTCGATCCTTATAAACCGTACCTAATGCGGTAACACCTTTGAGCATTTTAAGCCAACATATAATGCAATTTTTCTGAAGCTTGAAACCAAACACCAAAACAGATGACCAAAACCACTTCCACATCCCCAAAGGTCATACTCGTACCAGACAGTTCTTTTGGTTCGAAGCCAAAAAAAATGTGGAAAAAAAAAAAGAAAAATGGAAACAGGTGGGCGTGGGCCCGAAAAGGTTACGGCCCATGCTAATCTTATCAACCCAAGAAGCATATTCTAACTGAAATCTGCGTTCACACTAGGCCCATAATCAGTCCAAAATCGAAATTGTTTTTCATCATCCATCACATGATCATTCGAGGCCGATTGCATACGTGGCGAGATCCAATCGGTTGGATTTGTTAGAGCCACATAGCTTATAGCTTTGGTTTGGTCGAGTAGAGATAAATTCCAAGACTCGGATAAGAAGTCGTGACCTGCTCATCTCCTCAATAAATCATACTTCGTATGTCTAAATTATTACGTAACCAAATACAATCCCACATTTTATTTTACTTAAAAAAAAAAAAAAGACTACCGTCATTTTTATTCTAATAAGATTTATTTTATTTTCTAAACATACTCTAGTAATTTTACGATGAGTAACACACTTACAAATGAAGATAAAGTGTATAGAAAAGAATGTGTATAGTTTGTGAGATTATCATATCCACATCGGAGAGGAGCTCAAAGATAATCGTGCCGATGTGTTGAGACTTTAATCCATTAGTGGCTGGTGCATTGCTTTTATAGTTCTTTTGCTTCAAACATATAATCGATTCAACCGAATCAACTTTAATAAATTTAAATTTGAAACGAAAATTTAAATGTTTTAAACGAGCAAATCACTTCACAATCCGTCTCAATCATGTCATACTAAAAAAATTTAAAATCCACGACACTACTCCTACTGTCCTACAATATATCTATATTGAGTACCATGTAAATATAGACTATAGACATTCACACGACTAAAATTTTAAAATTTTAACCCCTATACTAAATGTTGAATATAATATGAATAATATTTTAATATATCACAACACAAAATCAAACTAGTCATTATTCATTAGTCAATGCGTAAAACTAGCCACATCCTTATTATCCCGGTAGCAAAAATCTACTTCTCACCCTACAAATCATTTCACAATTCACACATTTCTACGTAGCTTACTTGCAAAACACATAAATTAATTTTTCAATAAAAACACAAAGATATTTTCTTAAACTAAAACCACGTCCATAAATAC
>JAQRGC011791009.1:0-20807 GCA_028659135.1 Plantago lanceolata
TGATGAACATGGAATCATTTAGCTGCTGCTGCAACATATTGGGAAAATTGCATTTTTGGCGATTTTGGCGATTTTTGAAGTCCAATTCGCCTTAGTTCGTTGCCAATTAATTCGTCCAGGTCCAATTCGTGCCATGTCGATGCCAACTAAGCCAAGGGGACCAAAAACGCACGAAAAATGAATACGATTTCAAATTAGAGGACCGTATATAAACCGTAGAAGACCAAAAGTGTTGGGGACCGAGACATAAGGGACTAAAAATGCAATTTACCCCATCATTAGAACCATTAATTAACAGCATCCGACCATACACCATCACCTTCGTCATACATGTATATAAAATTACAGGCTCTCTTCTGTATGTTCGTAGCACTATCAATGATAATTTTTCCAAGGGCATTAGCAGTGGCAGTACCCAAGATAAAACACTGGTCAGTCACCTTTGGAGTACCAGCAATTGTTAGTGTAATAGCCCTATGCTTTCTCTTCAGTGCCTTGAGGTCCTTTGGTGAGAATGATAGTGAAACAACCGGTAGTCCAGTAACTACTTTCCTCAGGGTGTTCGTCGCATCTACTTTCAAGATAACTCAGAAATCTCCAAAAGATGTAACGGAGCTTTACATGCTTGATGACGACGAAGCACTGGCATATACACCATCTAGCTGTTTTTGGTGAGTATGCACGCACCTACTTGTCGTCTAACATAAACTTCCAATTTCATTTCACTTTACATTTCTTACATATATATATATATATATGCAATTATTGATTGATTAATCAGGTTTCTTGAGAAGGCTGCCATCGAAAAAGACCAAGAAGAGAATAGATGGAAACTCTGCACTGTATCAGAAGTAGAAGAGGTCAAACTAGCTATTCGATTGGTTCCGATATGCATTATATTCCCTTCATAATTTGTGGCATTGTGCTGTCTATTGGGAAAACATATTTCATAGAACAAGCAGCTCACTTGAGAACACCACGGTTTTTCACCGTCCCAGCATTTCTAATCCTCATGGAGTTCTATGGTACACATGTTAAGAAATTTCAGAAGCAGATTTTGGGTTCTCAAAAGTTAAAAGTAAAACTTTCTCAACTATTTAACCCTGGAAAGCTGAACACAACCACCATCAAGATTATAGCATTTGTTATGATCACTGCGATATTATGTTGTATAACTGCAGCAAAAATTGAGAGTCGGAGGTTGAATTTGGTCACAAGTCATGGTTTCCTTGACAAACCAGATGAACGTGTGCCTATGACAGTATTCTGGATGATTTTACCATTTTGGTTATTTTCTACGGTGGATGCATTTCTGGGAGTTCAGATTGGAGAGTTTCTTGAAGAACAGGCTCCCGGGTGCTCGACATTTCACATTGGCATCTTGACTGAAGCAATGCTTGGGTTCGGATACATGCTCAGCGTGCTTTCAGTTTATGCTGTTGGACAAGTTAGTGATAGAGGAGGGAAACCAAGTTGTTTTCAGTTTACATTGAACAGGAGCCGTCTGGACAATTACTATTGGGTACTAGCTGTTCTACTTTCTGTGAATCTAATCGTATATGGGTTGGCAGTTTGCATTTACGGAAGGAGGAAGGCTGTGAGACGAATGATAGCCGTACGGGAGGGCATGTCTGAAGCTTCTATGATCGAGTTACAGAACCAAATCCGACGTGCTTTTGATTAGGGGATTCTAGATATGACCCTCTACCTCTAGTGTGCCCATTGTGATTTCGTCCAACATAGTCCTTTAATGTGTGAAATATTCCGTTGTAGGTTTTCCTTAGACGGTTAGACCTCAACATTTGTGTGCCAGTGTGATGCGTGCTAGATTACATAATTAAGTCGATTGATCGAGTCTTCGATTTTGCTGTTTCAATTTTAGTAATCTATTGATGCAATTATAGTCCGATTTTGATCCTTTTCGATATTAAAAATATATGTTACAGATTCGTTTTATTTGTGGTTCATATAAAGCCATTGCTCAATTCTGGAACTCCAGACTGCATTTCTGTCTAATTGATTCAACAAAATTGTCCACCTATAGTACTGTTCTATTTCAAATGTTGATATGTTCCTGTCATCCTCAGTTTCTTACCTTGTATTTTACCTCTGCTCTTCCGAGACAGCTGCATGTATTTTCTGAATCACTGGAAAAGATCAATGACTGTTGAGTACGTCATCTTATATGTGTTCTTAGTTATAGTTACGTTGAAGAACTTTGTTATATAGAAGCATGGTTGTTAGATAAAAGCCATTCCAGTATTGAAAATAAGTTTTATTGTATTGAAACCAAATAACAATTAAAGTCTAGATGATATTCGATCACAGCAATTATACGTCCATATATGTTACTGTGATGTCGTGCTGATGTAGTCTAACGGGCTAGGGTCAGAAGCAGCGTAATCGTGAAGTTGATTGACGCTGTCGAATATTTCCATGCGCTCTTCATCGAGAGTTATCCATGCCTCCACACCATCACCATCTTTGGTGTCCATTAGCCAAATGTTACTCAGAGAACTATCACCAACTATACTGTCAGACTTGGTTACCCATACTGGGGTACCCCACCCGAAATCGAGCTTGTAGAGACCGAAATTGCACCAGCTCGATATAGGACACAGATCGCCTCCCTCAGGTATACCGCTCCAGATGTGTGCCGGAAGCCATCCTTCAACTCCTGGATCCCCCTGTAGCATCCTGTTAACAAATTCACCATTGATTTTGCTCAAGGACTTCCTCAGTTCCTTCACCAAGGATCCTAGATCCATTTCGCCCTCATTTTTGCACCATGCGGGTGCCAATCCGAGGAAGTTTCCAAAAAACTCTGATGGGAAAGGTGGAAAGGCTCTTTTCCTCAGGTTCACAGTCTGAGTTAGAATGGATACAGTTTTCCCAGCTCTAAGAGAAGCGACTCTGAAACATTGCCATAGCAATGCTGACACGACCTCAACACGTGTGGGACGTCGTTCCATCAGTGGTACTTGAGCCCTAAGTGTCTTGATGGCAGAGGAGTTGAAGACATACCGCCTCATGATAAACTTGCCTTTCTTGCAAATCGAACTGAGTGATGACCTCGACTGAAACGCATCCTCTCCATTTTGTGGGAAAAGAAGTTGTCCGATGTAGTTGGGACAGCCAGAATATTTACCTAGAGCAGAAGCTGCCCAGGAATCCAGGAACGAGGTGATTGCCGTTGCATCAGCCACCTTATGCCAGATAACAGCACAAATTGTCATTCCGCCACAACCAAAATGGGTGACTTGTATCATGGTAGGACTGTCCCCCGGTCCCCATTCGGTATCTATCGAGATCTTGGAGGGGAGGAGATATTCCGGCAGGCGCGGGTCAGGTTTCTTGAGGAAGTCTGATAGTTTATACCCTCCTTTAATCTTTGCAACAACAAATGGAGTGCCTTCACCGTTGCAATCTACCGATAGACCATCCTGGGCGATTCTCCCAGCTAGGGGGTAAAACCGGGTTAGAACGGATGAGAGTGAACTCTTGAGCAGGCTGTTTTTGTGATCAAGTACATCAACAGTGGTGCTAGTACTGATGTTGCTCTGGAAATAGAGGATTACAGGAATTGGAGTGGCTGGATTGATTTGGTCAAGCATGGAAAGTTTGTAGCGTTTTAAGAGACGGTTTGGTGGAAAACAAGGCTTCACATTCTCAACAGAAATTATTTCACGTTCGATTCGCGACATTTTTGTATTTCGTGTTGATAAAAGCTAGCAAGCGGATAGTATGCTGATATGAACAGCTATCTATATATAGTGTGTATTAGAGGATGAAGTTGCAGTTTAAATTATAGGGTTTGTTTTTTCTTGACTTAAGGCTAGTGCCCGGAAACAAGGTACGTTGAAAGATTAGTTCACTGACTGAAACTGAATCAACAAAATTGTCCGCTTATAGTGTTGTATTTTGAATGGTGACATGTTACGTTCCTCAGTTTCGTAACTTTCATTATTTGCCTCTTCTGAAGCATCTAGGAAATTATAGATCACTGCTGAGTACGTACATCATCTCTTACTTCGTACGTACGTTCCAAGAAGATGACGTACGTATTTAGAGTAAATTTACAGCCCTTAGTAAATCAGAGTTCTAACATTTAACATTTTCCTTTTCGGACAGCGGACTAACAGTTTGGTCTGATTTTACTGTAAAAAAAATATCAGCCCCGGTAACATGCATGTCTCATATCGAACACGAAAAAAAAGGGTAATCTAGGAAATGTATCTAATACAATGAGATGATCAACCTAAAAATGCTTACTGTACAGATGTATATCTATGGGTTCTCTTGGAGCTAGGAGAGATTCCGACTGCACATCAAGTGTTTTTCGTACTCCGGTCGCCCATTCTCTATCAAGGTAAACAAAGAAAATCATGATGTTACTATCCTAGTTGAAAGATAATGGAACAGGCATTCTATACAGAAATGTTAGGAATCTCGACTTTCATTGAAGGCGTTTGTGTTACCTGTGTAAGATTAGAGAAAGATAATGTGCGTGTGAGTGTGTATCACAGAAAAGAATACAGAATAGTAGTTAAGTTGTCAGCAGTTGACAATTGGAGTCTCAGGGCGATAGTACCTGGAGATTTTCACCTAAACTAGCTCCAGATTGATGGATTTCTGAATTGAGTTGCCATAGCCTCTAAGAGGAATTTGACAAGATGTTCCCTTTCAACCTCCTTTTCTTTCTTAAGTTCCAAATGTCGGACCTAAGCCACGAATGAGATGAATTAACAACCAGTTTACAAACACTAAAAAAATCGTAAGAACAAAATAAAACTATGACGCGTAAAGGCAACTATAATTGTGACAAAGAGGATGGTTAGAAGAACCAACCTTGACTGAACCTTTTTGCGATACACCAGAGTCAGTAATGACAACAAGACATTTGATGTCGTGTTCGCTTGCATATTCATATTGCTCGGTAAGGCTTGGGTCGTACAAGGGCACAAATTCAGCCTGACAGTAAATGCTTTTGATCAGTATGTTTGATCATGTGATCAAAATCAAATGTATAGTAATAGATGGACCAGATAACTGACGTTGATCCTCTCATCCCAAAGTTCAGCAACAAGTTCCATTCGCTCAACCAACAAGCCCCCTCCTCCTCTTGAACAGACAAGAACGTTCATACTGACATTTCTGCTAAAGTTCCAGGGTAAGTCCATTAGTGCATAGAAGATATAGAAAAAGAATGATGAGAGGTAATGCCAATGTCGGACTTCTACAGGGTAAAGTACCTATGAATTTTAGTCTCAGCAGAAGAATGCAGCAAAATGGTCTCCAACGCAATACTAGTCCCAACTGCTCCAGGTGGATTAGATTTCTGGCATTAATATAATACAGTTGTTAGCACATTGCATTGTAGTAACAGGTTGGGATCACTTCTTGATAACCCTGATTATAGCATGTTACTCTATATATATATTGTTCCTAAGGATGTCACTGAGTACCTAAGAAACAGAAAGGAAACATGGAGAAAGAATCATAGAGTACCACACACATTTTCAGAATCTGCCAGCTGCTGAAGCAAGGAATCATAGCGACCACCAACTGCAAGCAGTATCCCATCTGTCAGCGATATAGGATTGTTATCCTTCCGTAGATATATCTGTAGAGATGAATTAATATTATTATTATCTGCTGCCGAACTGAGAGAAGACTCGGAAGTCTGGAAGAGATTTCATTTAGTAAGAGGAAGGGCTATACTGATTAAATCAACACTTGTAAAACTCCCCTATTTATTATCTTTCCTTATTTTCCAACTGGGGTACACTTATTACCTGGAAATACAGTTTCCTATGATAATACTCCGTTGGTGGTAGAAGTACATCAAGAAATACATTACTATTGACCCTCCATATTCTTAAGAAGTTGAAAAGCTCTGAAACCTCATCAAGTGCCTTGCGGGTGGATTTATCTGAAACAAAAATTCAAAACAACATCATGGAACGACCCCTGCCGACTCCAGGTACACAAGAAAAATGGAACACAGAAAGAACAAATCGGATAACTGAACACATATGAATGGAAAGGTACCAGAAGGCAGGGCGCCTCTTAGTCTGGGAAGTGCCTGATCTGCGGTTCCACAGAACCTTAATCCAACAGTTTGCAATCTATTTAACACATCATCAGCAATATCCAGTTCCTGTAACAATAAATATTTGCGGAAATTATTGAGACTATCAAAAATTCACAAGTGCTGTGAGCTTTTCAGTTTTTAACACTCTCAATAGGCCAATTATCCATCAGGTTACTGCAAAGCATAATATGGCGAAAAAGATTTAAAAAAAAGAGTCAAATATTCAGGGAAAAGATATTAGGACAACCAACTAAAGCCTCTGAGCACGAATATATCACTAGCTTAAAATCATCTATAAACTTGACTCATATAGTTACTTAAAATATTACTGAAACTGGCATTTGACATGATGTCAGTTGACTGGCTAAAAGAATGGAACCTGCATATTTATAGCAGGATTGGAATATCTCCTTATTTATGAAAAGGCAGACAGGTAAAACAAGAAAATCTTTGAAATTGGGTAAAGAGCATGAATCGGCCAAAGAGACAAAAAGAAAAGAAAATAAAAATAAAAATAAAAACAATCCTTTGTTTCAAGATATTCAGCAAGACCAGGTGTTTCCCTAGAGCACATCCTAAGGGTAGCGGTTACTGGTTCATGAAATTAACCCCAAAACAAGTTGGGAATTGGCAACATATATACACAGAAATCCTGAAACTGTTGCCTCTAGTGCGACACATTCTCGGAATCATAGAGATATCTATGCAGCCAAAAGGACAATGCTCCGGCATAGTTTACACTGAAAAACTCGCGGTCCAAAGTATTTCCAGTATTTATCACTCCGTAAAGCACATAAGCTGAAATTAGTAATGTGTCTCATTATATCGCATGGTTATAATAGTATATATAATCTTGGTAACATGTCAAATATTTGAAATTTCTGTCAATCAACACTTTCTCTAGCTTTATTGTTATAACACCATTTTCCCCGGAGGTAAATTACAAAAATCCCAAGAATGGAAAGAAGGAAAGAACACAAGCTATGTACAACATATCAAAGCATGGGTAGTATGTGGAATCCCCCAGTAAGTAATCACAGACAATGATTAAGAATTAGGTAGTGTTTGATAGAATTTAGAGCAATACGAAAATAAAAATCACCAATCCAACTATAACAGTGGTTTGTAAAAAATGTTCTTTCAATTTCAATAAACTGCAAGCTAGCTCACCTGCCGAAGTTGGCGCCTAATCACCACCCATTTGGACTTCCTTGCAGAAGACTGAGGATGCAATGAACCCAAAAGAGATAAAATCTGCACGTTGCATAAAATGTTAAGATTTCGCTGGTATGTAGTTATAACTTCAGAACTCCAAAATTTGTAATCAAGACTCCCATGTCAAATTACCTCTTTTTTTTGGAAAGGTAATATGAAATATTTTATTAGAGATTTCACTGGGAAGTGTCTTACATCAATTCAGACATAAAGGAAACAAGCTACTATAATCAGTCAAAGAGTTAGCCATACCTCAGCTACTTTCTGCCTATGCTCTGATTTGATTCCTGTCCACGACCATATTGCTTCCAATAAATCACCATGATTTAAATGCAAGTCACATGATTCCAGGCTGAAAAATTGAGCGATAATGTCCATCGTAGCCTACAAAACAACCATAGATTGTCAACAAAAAAAATAAAAAAAATAAAATAAGAGCCCATCTGAAAGGAAATGTAAGCCCGTATCATAATAACTCGGAGTAAACTAACCATACAGCAGCTGACACAAGAATAACAGTAACAGAAAGAACAAGCATATTCATTCTACGGATTCATCGAGGGGCATTAGCATTGCTGAACGTTTATACTCAGTTGCCAAATAACTAGAGACACAGGATAAAAGTAATAGTTCATATATTAACCACGGATTGAAGAAGAATAACAACATAAAAAATAAATAGATCAAGTCTTGTGGTAGACCACCATCCAATTTTATAAATATCGACCTCCTCACACATTATCATGATCCCACCTCGGCCTGGAGCTACGGTTCCTTAAAACCCAAGCTTAGTGTTATATATTTGAGATTTATTTGTTTTGTTTATTTCAAGAACATTACACGAAAGGAAAAAAAAATATAAATAAATTAATTATTGTGGCTTCTATGATAAAACCTTATCCATTTAGAGTATTTTATTCTAAAACCATTTACATTTAATGCTTAAGGTCATGATTCAAAACAAAATTTTAGTTCCATCTATAACTTATGCATACTGTGATACCCAACATAGATGCAATTACATTTAATCTGCCGCTGTTCCAATATAGTATTATACACTCCTATACGTGTGTGCAAATGCACAAATCCTAGGTCAAGTTCACATGAAAATTCAATTTATTTTAGCTTTTACTTCTTGTTTACGGAAGACATTTGTGTGATAGCATTTGGGAGTCAGGGGAGCTGGGCTAGAAAAGTGTATGACCTTTATGACTTCTGCCTCTGTCAATGCGTTTGCTCCTCCAACAATATCCAAATCCCCCTGTAATTAAGCAAGGTTACAGTGTAAATATCATGATAAATGTTCATCAAGTTTGTAAATGTTCTCAAGTAAAATATCAGATAAACCTGAAGGTACCGATTTGGCGGTGAATGTCCAATTGCTCTTCGGTATACATATGATATTTCATAGCGCCTAAAAAAGGATTTCTGCAGAAAATAAAGAGAGACAGCGAGACAGAGAGAATTAGTCCTGTTCAAAAAGGCCCAATAGATAATTTTCCTTCTATTTTCAATCATTAGTCATAAATGAAAACATTACATGTATTTGACTCTAAAGAGAACAGCTTTTCTATTTACACAAAGAAATAGGAATAGGAATTTCATTGAACACTTGGTTTATATAGAGACAATGTTTTAAAAAGAATTGACTTCCTATAGAATGTCGCATTCCACCACCACACCAATGTGCCTTTTGAAAACAAAACTCCTTCACATTTCTGCCCAGAAATGTTCTGAAAGGATGATTTTGAAAATAAGAATGAGACAGACCAGACTCCTTGCAATATCCTAACCATTCATATTCTTCCAAGCTGAGGGTTATTTCAGGGATATACAAAGTTTTAATTTTTAACACAGTTTCATAGCTCCACATGAAACTAAAGGAGAATGGAAAAGATGTCTAGGACTAAAGTTGATTAGCAAACTTTGACAGTACTAATCTTGGGATCGATCAAAAGATGAGGGTCATACATGATAAATGAAAACTAGAACCATTGATGGGATAAGAACTAGGCATGAGAGGGAACTTCTTTTCTAACACGTGTTCAATTGAAAATTTCAAAAGGAAAAAAGATGGAAAACTACCTGTTTTGCCATAATCCATTTCACGAAGGGAACACGCAACTCGTGGCAAAATTCTACCATGTCACCTCCATGAGTTAACAGTTTAACACCATTCCTAAGAACAATAATTAAATCAAGACCTTTAAAGGTGGAAAATGCATTGCCATAAACAAAAGACTATGATGAGCATATTTTGAAAAGGTATAGTATCTAGGAGCTATACCTATTTACCTGAGGGCAATCACCCAATACTCTCATTGGCAGGACTTCCAAATGCTTGGCACAATGCTTTCTGCACACTTCTAAAGCCACCTCAATGACTGAATCACGATTAGCAGTGTCTACGTCATTGAAAAGAATGGATGAGGTATCATCGCAAACTAATTTCAGTTTTCCAGCATTCTCATGACTGTCCTTTGTGCTCAACATATCGTCATCAAAAATAGCAGAAACTACTTTCTCGTACACTGTTCTGTCTTCTGAACTGTGTATTGACCTTAACACATCTGCAACACAGGCAAGGAAAAGGACCTTATAAGTCTCTCAGGTAACAAAAACGAAATAGAAACTGTGTTCCATAAGTAATATCTTCCAAAACATGTATAAAACTCTCACTCAGAAAAGTGAGGAAAACCCTTTTAGTTGAAAATCATCACAAAACTCAAAACCTAGCATTGATCAGGGCGCTGATATTATAATAAATGTACTTTAGTTTGTATGACAAGCAGGCTGTTGTGTCAGCCTAAATGTAATTACCTACTTACATTGAAATTGTAATAATGTATATCCCCATTCTCAAACTCTTCTCTTATATAGTACTTCAAGTATAGTATAAAAAAATTGAATTACTTACTATTTAGTGATTCAGACTCCATCTGAGGTGGAAAAGCATCCTTAAGAAGTTCTGTGGCTGAAGGACGCTCTGATGGACTAGGGAACATCAATCGCCGTAACAATGCTGCCTGTTCAGGGAATTCGGCGACCCAGGCTGAAGGTAGTTCTCCTTTTAGTTTCAAATCAGAAAGCACAATATGTCTCTCCATTGCTGTGTCGAAGGGATGCCATAGTTCAAAAAATACAACTCCTAAACTGTACATGTCAACCTAACCACAAAGAGTGGTAACATGAGCACATCAGTTAAAAAATTTCATACTAATATAAAAGAAAATGAACAAAATCTATGAAAAAATTCACCTTCTCGTTTATCTTTGGCCATCCTTGCTCAATTTCGGGAGCAGTATAGAAATAAGTCCCAATTTGACCAGTACCATCAATAGATATTCCAACTGTTTCAGTAGCATCCACATCCTGGTCAAGTTGCTCCAGCTTCAAGAACTTGGCTGAATTCAAGTGCAAAGCTAGGAAGTAAGTTCACAGGAGTCATCTCAAGATATATAACATCCCTAAGCACAATTATCTCAACCATAGTTCTGTAAAGTTAACAAAAATTTAGGGAAGCATATATATGATCTGTTATTGAAAGATAGCTGCACTTTGTGGATATGTTAACATGTGATTGAACAAAATCCTACCTCCTATAAAACCACCAATCTTAAAGGTTGGGAGCAATTAAACTATACCCGAAAGGACACAGCACCTGAGACCCCACTCTGATGTAGGTATCTAATCTAAACTACACCATTGTTCCATATTAGCTTCTACAAACAAATTATTTTCATCTATAATTATGCTTCTTTAGTGCTATTTATATTTCCTTTCGCACATAGACGCAAACCTAAGTAAGAATAAAATTTCCGAACACTTTAGCATTCGTCCTGGAATCTGGATTTCCTTACTCTAGAACAAGTTCCATCACAGGAACTCCATAAAAATTACAATCAGCGATGCCCGAAGCTAAGTTCAAATTATCCCGTAGTCAAATGGAATGAAACTCGAACTGTGCCACAATGTTATCAATAACGGAAAATAGCAGAGTTGTAGTGCTGGGATGGAGCAACCCTAGGTTTCTCCGGAAACAATGTTGCACCCAGTTTCAGTAAAATATCTTCATTGAGTAGAGAATCGTGGCACTATTGAAAATTCGAAATGCAAACTCATTTTTCCATCACTTAACCCACTTTTCTGTACATAGATCTGTATTTTAAATGTGTAAACATGAAAAGTCTTTTTGCCATATGTTGTGTACAAGTCACGTGTGTAAGTAAGAAAACTAGAAAAGCACCTATTGCACTCAATAAACCAAGTAGCCCATAAGTTACCTACTTTATACTTAAATAAACATGTATAGATAATTTTAGTATGCCAGTCACCCAGTGACTCTGCTTGCTATCCAGGATGGATTACACAGTAGTAACATGAATTCACCAGTTCACATACTTCACTCACCTCTCTTTTGATTGATTTTTTGGCATCTGATATAGTGGAAATGCTAAAAATGAACAAAGCAGAGGTGATAAACTCAAAACTATGAACCCATGTAATGAGTTTGAGAAGGCCTCTTACCAAGACCGAAGTCTCCAATCTTGATATCATTGCGGGCATCAAAAAATATGTTACTAGGAGTCAAATCCCGGTGAATAATTCCTTGTCCATGGATATGTGCGAGGCCTTCAACAATTTGACGGAATAAATGCCAAGCAAGCTCTTTATCAAGGTGATTATAGGATTCAAACATGTGTTTCAGAGTCCTTCAATCCAAATACTAAATGCGTCAACCAGATATAACAATCAATGGCAGGAGTTGAAAATTATAAGACAGGACAATGAAGCTTAGCACCAAAATTAGTATAATATCAGTTATTGGAAAAATCAAATGTACTGAACCACGATTTACCATAGTAATATTATAAAAATTCATCTTAAATACACTAATTTATATTTGTTTTGGAACTTTTTCATATTCTCAAGAAACTGTCTCAACCTATTACATTCTCGATAATGCAAGAAAACAGGGTGCTCAACTAGATAGCAGAAATATATCCATTTGGCTTTTGCTCATAGATAAGAAATCTTGATCCTAGATCTTTTTTTTTTTTTTTTTTTTAGTTGATAGGTTAGACGGATATATGAACATTATCAGTGTTTCAACGGTTACATGACATAAAACCATGTCACTGGAAAGAAGAAGACATCTGATTCTAGGAAAAATACATACGGTGAGATATATTTTCCATGATAAAGATCAATTTTGAGGCTAGTTAGGTAAGGATGTAGATGGCAGTATAATGGTAGCTACGAATATGATACAGCATTTAAGGAGATTTGAGGTGAACATTGGACCAGTACTTAGGATGTATTAATACAGAAGAGTTACATGTTGGGGAAGAAGGGAGTCATAAGGTGGTGCAGTGGTAAGAGGTTGGAATAGTGGAGCGGAGGTGCAGGGTTCGATCCCCACCGGCGGCGGAGTTATAAGGTTGGTTTAGATATGGAGAAATAAGGTGGTTTAGGTGTATAATAGTGTAGGAGTATTGTAATATTGGCCGTTTCAAAAAAAAAAAAAAAATGTTGGGGAAGAATGCTACATCTTCAACGTGTATTTAGGGACCATGTAAATGACAAATTCTATACTTCAGCACATAAAACAAAATAAAATATTTTCACTTATGCTAATTTTAGCACTTTTAGTTCCCCTTTTTCATTCCTTTGTAATGGAAGAACAAAATCTAACCTTGGACAGTACTCCATCTGAATGTAGAGGTAAGTTGACTCAAGCCTACTTTCATTTCCAAAGTCATCAGTAGAGCCAGAGTCTTTACCGGTGAAACTTGAACTCATGCCTGTTCTAGAACCCCATGCATTGTTATCAGCAGTTCCAACAAGCCCGGTTTCATACCATGCCTGTAAATATTATAAAAGACATGTAACAAAAAGTCAGACCATGTTCAATTCATAATACCTTTTCCAGTCATATAACTACACAAAAGTGAACACAATATATCTATTGCATCCCATCAGTGAGAAAAATCTGAAAAAGAAAGATAACTAAGTAGTATATATATTATAAGATCCAAATACCTGGTAATACCGCACAACATGGAGATGCTGCAACCGTGAAAGTGTAGCAACTTCCCTGCGGATCATTTTATAATGGAGATGAGCCTAAATTTTCTAATTGAATATACTGAATGTTGTGACTAAGGTTTCTAATTGAGAATCATACGAACCTCAATATACGGTCATTTTCAGGCAGACTCTTATCCTTTAAACGAATCTTCTTCACGGCATACTGCCTCCCATCTAGCTTATTCTTGCATAACACCACATGACCAAATCCTCCCTGACCTGTCAAAAGAAGGGAATGTTGTTTCATTTCCATATTAATTAGGTAAAATAGAAGCTCCAATAGTTGTATAAAAAAGAACGTGTGAATAGTAAATTTCAAAAGACAGCAGAAGTTATTGGTGAACAAACTTCAAAAGTTGCATAGGAAGTATAAGAGTTTTACGGCAGGTCCCTTTATTGGTAATCTGTAACATGACTATGCCTTGTTCGCTTGTATAATGTTTCATTAACTATGCAATGGATGAGTTTTACTTTTGGGTATTGCAATAAGACAAAGATAAATAGAAAACCTCAAAAAATGATACTTTCAGAGTTCTTTTTGTACATTCGATCCTTTTCCACTTCCTTCTTTTCCTTCTTACGAGCACTTGCGAAGTTACAAATATTATAGTGAAGAGAAAATATTAACAATACCCAGTATGGCTAGATTGATCGAGTTGGCATAGTTAACAAAAGTTTTTTGTTCAGTGGATTCCAAGGTGGCCTAGATCGTAGTAGTCCTCTAGCTAATCATTCAATCTTAGCACATCAAACATTATTATCTACATTAGGATAGTTAATTTGCCGTTTCAAAAAAAAAAAAAAATTATTATCTAGATTTACTTTTTCATTAAAACGTTCTTAAGACAAAATATTCTACTAATTATAAATTTGAAAGATACAAGTTTAGTAAAATTAAGTATCAACTTTTATGGTCAAAATTCATCAGTATCAGGAAAAATGAAATAAGTTATGTTAGGTTAGACATGAAGTGAAATGGAGGAACTGAACCAGGCCGAAACTACTAATGGAAATTACTCTCTATGCAACTTCTGTTTGTCACATTCCAATACCTATGTTATGGCCTATGGATTTTCAGCGTCCAAACAGATTTAGTGTTATACATCATGGCACACACTGGCCCAGCTTTCTCAAATCTCGAAATCAAATATGCAGTTTTGTTATTTGATAAACATGGAATTGCATCAGAACTTGACAATGAAACACTAGGTCACTCATATAACTGATCGAGCAAGCATGAGAATAGTTAAGTAAACAATATGACATGTAAAGAATGCACATTCTCACCGAGAGGTTGAAGCTCCTCAAAGTCACTCAAATAACGAGAACTTGGAACCGAAGAATTTTCTCCTCCAAAATCAGAGATTTTCCAAAAGCTAGAGATTTTGGATGAAACCTGTTAAAACATTTAGAGAAAAAGAAAGAAATGGTCAACTAAATGAGTATCTAACTCTCATGGTAAAGGAAAAGAAAAACACAAGTAACTAACAATATGATGCCTAAAAGCACGATCAAAAGTCTCTTCAAAAGAAGAAGATGGTTTAATAGCCAGATCGCAAACGCCCTCCGAAACAATCTGAAAAAGAAGGAGATAACAACCAGTTTAAAAATAAAAGGAAACATCAGGACTGATAACATACCAGAATTTTAACAAAAATTTATAACTAAAAACGAAACACGAAGTACACACCCCTAGGTTGAGAAGCTCTGATGCTATTTCTGGTAAAGCGTCAGAAAGTGGTCCTTTAGTAGCACATGCAAGGCGAAGCAAATGGGCCTACGGAATCAAGAGTTAGTCCAGGTTCAAAGTAGATTTCTGCAAAAAAAAAAAAATAGAAGTTGCAATTGTCCAGAAAATCACCAGGAGCAAATCTCTCTTAACACTCGCAGTAGTCTCATCATAAGCAACTGAGTCAGCGGATGAGGACTCTAAAGATTCACTTCCCGTATCATCATAATCAACTTCTGTTTCATTTCCTCCAGTAAAAATACCCTGTGCTTCCAAAAACGAAATGAGTAAATATAAGATATAAATGTGAACAGCAGACATGTACATATTTATATGAGAAAAGCTTCAGAGTGACCACTCTAAATGCAGCAAGAATAATATAATTAGAGTATGCTATTATGTTATGAGTAATTACTTGGGCATTTTTCCTTAGACATCGAAAGATTATGGTCCTTTATGCATGGGGGGTTTGGGGGGTGGTGGTTGAGGAATGCACAATTTGTATCATGTTCGCAAAGCCCACATATGGTCATTACTATGTTGAAACATGGGATATTACACCAACTTATCAGAAAATGACTCAAAAGGTATACCAGCACCTTATACTATGAATCTGTCATTAATTTCAATCAGAAGACGCAGAACCCATAGCAAATAGAGGGACAAAACAAGTCCAAACAAATACCCATAAATTAAACATTCTGGCAATATGCAGTACAATGGTGTGATTTACGAATGCTATCAATCAATACGGGCACCAAGACAAAATCACTTTGCAATTATCACTTATAGTGAAAAAATGTCCCCAAGGTTTTCAGAAACTTTAAAAACTGGGAATACGCAGATGAAGATCATTCTCAGAAGGTTTTATATGAATGCCTAAATTAATGATATGGTATTTGATGATATTTTTTATTTTTTATTTTTTACTTTCTCCAACTTAATTAAATGGATTAGGTGGTAGCAATGGAACTTATTTGTGCAATTAGGTATACAAAATAAAATAAACTAAAGAACATATAGAAGAGGCTAGATAAATGAAGAAATGAGTTGATTTTATCAGGGAAGGATGTTTACAACTATTATCACAATAAAAATGAAAACCATTACCTTTACAATGCCAAAGACACCATTTCCAACCGATTCATTGGCACTCGAGTTAATGCTCTTTGTCTCATCTTCACTCTCTTCTTCAAGAGTATCTAGTCTTGAAGAGTTTTTATGTAAAGTCTCTCGCTCATCAATCGCAACTAGTGAGGGCTTCACATTTTGTACCGCCTTGTTATCCAAACTAGCATTACCAGATTTCGGGCCTTCATATTCATGTGAAGGTAACATCTTGCTGCTCTCCTCCACTCCTAGATTCCAATGCCACGACTCTCCAGAACCACTGAACAGATCTACATGACTAAAAACAAAAGGTCCTCTAGAAGCAAAGCTTTTGCTACTTGAAATAGTAGTATCCTTCTGGAAGAGATGACTTCTCTTATCTATTTCATTGCATGCAACCTGAAAATGGTGACCAGTAACATATTGAATCATCTTTCAACATTGATTCAGTGGAGTATTTATCAGCCAACAAGTATTGCAGGTATGATATCTATTCTTTTTAACACTGATTCCAAGTTGCCCCTCTTAAACATTATCTATGCCACATAAATACAGACATGGCATAAAAAAATTTCACATTTAATGAGTCTCAGTTTGTTAGTGTCATAAAGAATTTCAGTATGACAAGCACGACTCTGTTCTAATGTTGCTGTGTCAAGAAAGAAAAACAATATCCCTGCAATAAGCTAAAAAAAACGCAAGAATAACAGAAAATGGCATAGTGCTGTGCATACAGATTCATGTGGTAGCCCCTGAGGGACGATTTCAGACAAGAACTCTTGGGCAGCCTCCACCAAATTGTATATCATCACACGCCCTTCCCGTGCATTAGAATTTGCCTGCAATTGTTTACAAAAGAGTCCATAACTCAAACAAACTGAAATCGAAGAATTATGAAATGGAATAAAGGTACAAGAGGTGGAGCAAACATGGAAAGATTAGAGAACACATAAATTAACGAAAACAAGTCAATCAGGTGTATCCATTTGCACCTTACAAAAAACTTTCACCAGGACTTTTGCAGTCAACCAGTCTCATCTAAGTTGTAATAGGGTACCACGTTGCATCTAGTACCCCCTTATAAAATAACCTTCTGTTCGTTCATTTTTCTTAAAGTCATTCCAAAAAGAGCTTCAAGCTTTCCAAAATATCCATAGTTACAGGTTACATGATCTGTATTATGGGCTGAAGGATCAAATACATCCAAGTACATTGCTAAACAGGATGGATGTGAGCACAAGTGCAATTGGGGCATAGACAAGGGTAAAGGTTCCGGTGAAGGAAATTAATAAACAGATAATTAATTATGAAAACTGAACAGTTGTGTTGTAGCATATGAAGAGACAAGAAGACTTGGATCTCAACTAACAGCCACCTTATCTTTTTCTTTTTTTTCTTTTTTCATAGCTTGAGCTTGCAGTAACACAAGCTTAAAGAAGATACATGCTGTCTTAGGCCAACCCTGATCTCATTTTTGTGCCAATTTGCATTTGCATCCAAGCATGACAAATGTCCAATGTTTTCAATACTCAATTATAGGTTTAGTAACACAGCAGCATGAACCCGATGTGCTTTGCTTTTCAATTTCGAGCAAGAGTACTTCAACAGAGACTCCATATATTCATATCAACAACATGTTCTAGAAACTATACACTGTAGAGTAATTTATACTTGTAGGGCAATACACTGGTCGTAAAGCTTAGTGACAGATAGCTGCCAGGTCACAGTAGGACATCTACTACGAAGTGGAAATAAGTTTCTGAAAATATGGCTATCAAGGAGTTCCTACCTGATCATAAAGTAGAGATAGAAGTTTATCGCCATCAGGCTTGGATAATCCTTTCTCAGGTACTATTTGCAGCTTTGGGCATTTGTTTGGATAACCTTGTAAGCATCTGAATCGACAAAATAATTGGTCAAATGGTCTATATGTATATCACAAAATAATAGTAAACATCTGAAGGAAATTTTTAATATACCTCACTGAAAGAATAACAGAAATATCAGAATCCTCGTATCCAGTATCTTTAGAGTATGGCCTGTTAAATGCAATAGTTAGATGGTACGAATGAATCGTGTATACTAGTCTATTGAGTCAGCACATAATGTGGAACCTGAGCTTAATGTTAATCTGAGGAGTTGATTCAGATACAATATTGCAGTCCTCTTGAAATATTGCAGTCCTGGAGAAAAGAAAATATTTGCACGTCAATGGTGTTAGCCAGGAGAATCACTTACAGTTCTTTAATCTTTACAGATTCACCATGATAACTAGTATATCGAGTTACATTATACCAGCATAAGAATTAATAAACTAACGAGATAATTATCTAGATCCTCTTCGGAGTATCTTACACGTGACTATTTTGCAAACTGGAAATATGGATAACAGTATTCTATGCATGACTATTTTGCAATGTATCAAGTTTTCCCAGAATGTAAAATACGGCTTCTTTTGACTATACACATCACAGCTGAGTGTGTGACCTTTCATATAACAAGTTCAGCACCTCTTGATCAAGTTTACATCACATACAAACCAAGGGACTTACCAGGGTACTAGAGTGGAATGTAGCATAAAAGAAAAAGTTGTATTAAAATATAGAATCATGTGTACAGGTTAGAAGAGTGTTGATGCATGCATAACAAGAGAGGAGGGAAAAATAAATAAAATCAGCTAGAACCTCCACCCGAAACTGAGATAAAAGCAGCATTCAAGCAAAGTATCCAATTCAAATGCAAAATAGACATGAAACTCAATCCAAGGTTCCCAAATCAAACGTTATTTAATTGGTTCATTATATCTGAATTCTTAAGCTTCAATGTCCTTCCACACTT
Source organism: Plantago lanceolata (assembly GCA_028659135.1). Lineage (NCBI taxonomy): Eukaryota > Viridiplantae > Streptophyta > Magnoliopsida > Lamiales > Plantaginaceae > Plantago > Plantago lanceolata. Next base: position 19,077 of record JAQRGC011791009.1, read on the forward strand.
CATATCAGTTTAAGCTACATTATAGCTAGACATGGTAAGATAAAAATGCGAACAAATATGATAACAACAAGCTAGCCCGTTACAACGGTTTTCATTTGAGAATCAAACCAATTAGTTCCATAGCCACATCTAAGTCAGAAGAATTATACATTACACCTATAAACTAGAGTATGAGCATTATAGTGTTACACAAAGTACAAGAAGAAGTGGGATAAAAGAAGCATTGTAAAACACTATGCATGCTTAATTACATACTGAATTGCATTCAATCCCCAGGTACTTCAATCAAATCAAATGCATTTGAATTGGTCCGTTTTATTAATAATTCTTAAACTAGAACACCGTTCATCATTTCATAGTAATTTAAGCTACATTTAAGCGAGACACGATAAATTAAAAATGACAACAAATACGATAATAATTTCACAATAGTTTCAATTGCTTATTTAACAACCAAATCTGAGTTAGAAAATGACTCTATCATCAAAATTGCCAAAATATCAAACAGCTTGTCAGCTTATATAAGTTTTTTAGCAATTTGGTACAAACAGGCGATAATCAACTACAAAAAGGCCTTGAATCCATAAACCAGAAACGACGATTAAAGCGATAGAATCAGATACCTAGCTAGAGCCAGAACGACTTACAGAGCAGTGAATTCCTCGTCTACGATTTCAGAGTTGTCAGCAGCCGTAGAGTTATGGTCAGACTGAGACCTACGGCCTCCGCGCTTCTTCTTCTTCTTCGAACTGTGCCCCATTGTTCACTGTTTCAGCTTCGTCTTCAATTGCTTAATCGATCAATCGAACTGCTGTTTCGAGTACTTCTTCGCTGGCTCATATGGACGAAATGAAAATTGCGTGTATGAGAAGAAATAGGAATTTGATGAATCGGAATCGAAAAACCATAGACAACATACCTGTGGAAGGAACGAATGAATGGGGAAGGGAATTCGAAATTGGAGACGAAGGAGAGGTGGCGCCGAGCCAAAGTTGACGAGTCCAGACCAGAGATTACTGACACTAGTAGTACTCTTGGAATGTCCATTTTTCAATTTATAGGTGTGAGAGTGAAGGTCAATTTCATTGCACAAATTTCAACTTTTCTTTTGTAATTATAATTGAGGACTTAGCACTAGTTGCAGGATTCCTGAAACAAATCTCTATGTTAAATTTGAGCATGATACTAAAAAAGTTAATAAAAATCATCAACTTTCAGGTTTTCTATAATTCATGGTTCCACTTAAATGACTTCCTATTCTTAGGGAGTTTGTAAAATTTTCCCCAAACTTATACCACCCTAAGCTCTCCCCAAAATTTTAGCTTTAAAGTCTATTTTTAGATTTGTAATTGTTTTTTATTTTGTATTTTCTCTTTCCTTCATTTTTCATATGTTTTAGGAACATTTTTACAAATCCTGAGTTCATCGTATATGTTGTATAAAGGTTTTAATATTTAGGGAGTGATCTTAGGAGAACTTTTAGGGGGTGTTTGCAACAGGGGGTGTTTGCAATAGCTTAACTTATCCAGCTTATCACTTATTTTAAGCAGAAGCTGCTTTTTGAGTGTTTGCAACAGCTTATAAGCTGGCAAATTCTCTTAAATTAAGCTGGATAAGTTGAAGCTGAAGAAGCTGGTCCAACCCTCCTTAAGCAGCTTCTGCTTAAATTAAGCTGCATTTTAGTTGTTTTTTTCCAATAAGTTGAGTTTGCAAACACTATCCCTACAACTT
>JAQRGC011791083.1:0-15659 GCA_028659135.1 Plantago lanceolata
AAAAATAAATAATAAAAGAAAATAGAAATGTCAAAAATAAATATAATAATATTCTTGCTTGCTTCATCACTATTATTTCAACAAACCCTTTTTCAAATCTTTAAAATCCTCTTCTTCTTCTCTTCTTCTTCTCCAACAATGGCTCATTGATCGATAAAATCGAAATGCCAAAGCCCTAGATTCTGTTAAAAAAACCCATTTTGTCCCAAACTGGGTTCTGGGCCAGCATTAGTGTCTTCTTAACTTGCATTTCACTTGGTTTCTTCACTCATATTCAGCAGCAAAACCCAACCCTTTCGTTGAATTGTTCTCTTCTTGGTCTGGGAGTGTTAAAAACGCAGTCGTTTGGAATATTGTCGATGGTTATTGGGAATTTTGGATCAAATGGCTAGGCGTCATGGTTGGCAACTACCTGCTCACTCTTTTCAGGTTTCGATTTGATTTGATTCACTCACTTTTAAGCTCTTTAGAAATGAATATTCTGTTTGTTGACTTTTAATTTTGATTGTCTCTCTCTATCATTATTGTTAATGTTAATACTTTCATTTTTATAATTGGGAAGTTTGTAAAATAACGTTAAAAAAGGAAATTAGGAAGTTATTAATGGAATGGAGGAGGTATTTGTTACTAGTATTGTGAAGATGCATTTGGAAATTGGAGATGTTTTGTCTTTTGTGTTAAATGTTAATGCGTATATATGGCATTGATTGGATTTGGAGGAACTGAGGAAGTGAAGTTTTTCGTTATTAGTATCTATAATGAACTATGATTAGTGTCAAGATCAAGAACTTGAGTTGAAAAGTGAAATGGAGTCCATTTTGGCCTATTGGATGCTTGGCTATTTTTAGCATGAGTTTACTGAGTATTAGGGGTGAAGGGAATTGGGAAGGATCTTTACATCACGGATTTGACGTGGAATGCTGATTCATTAGCCCTTTTTAGGTGGACAGATTTTGTGATTTGATCATGTGTGTGTGTGTGTGTGTGTGTGTGTGTGTGTGTGTGTGTGTGTTTATTTAAGATATGGATCGGGTTGAGATTAAATGCGCGATATGATTTTGTATATAAGTGGCTGGTGATGGATTAAACCATTGGATTATACAGTTATACTCCCGTTGTTCAGTGAGCTGTATACATCTAGTTTCGGATAGGTTTTTTTGGAGGTTTGTAAAACACGTGTCTTGATTGATTTAGTGGTAGGACGCAACAATAAAGGTGTGAAATAAAGTTTGCCTAAGGAAATGTGCAGAATCGACTGAGACGGACGTTAATATAATATGTATAGAATTGATTGGAATAGAGGGAGTACGTTTTTCCGTTCAGTTGTATTTATGATTTTAGACCAATACTGTTTGTGCATTGCTTGCATGATAATGAACTTTAGATCTAGGCCCCAAAATGCTTGTTTTGCAAATTCAATTCGCAAACTTGTCTATAGCTAGTGTGTATCTTACTTACTTTTGTCTGTCTTATGATTTGTGAACCATTTGGCAGTTTTGATCTTCTTTTGTCCAAGTTATGCTATGTTTTTGCTAATATGTGCATGTTCTGAATTGCTTATTTTCATTCCAGGTTGTGGCGATAACAGTCTTTTTTCTACTATCCGTTGCTTTCTATGCATTTTTTGCTCCTTTTCTGGGGAAGGATATCTATGAGTACATAGCTACAGGCATTTATTCTTTCCTGGTCAGTGCAATTGGAGCTCATTCACTTTTTTTTTTCCTTTAATAATAACTCACTAATATGGCTGGTTATCATCATGTTTACCTGTGTTTTATTTTCAGGCACTTTGTGTTTTTATACTTTATGTAAGATGCACAGCCATCGATCCTGCTGATCCTGGAATTCTAGTTGAAAATGAAAATGAAAATGATAAGGTGTCAGCTTACAGATCCCAGACTGGCACCGAGTTGCAGGGTAATGATTCGGTTATGACTTTAGAACTCCGAACTCATTATGTCACAAACTTTTCGCAAATAATGCACAATTTCTGTTGGCTAATCTATGAGGCAGTTTGAAAAGTGTACTCTTTTGCTTGTGCTATTCTGGGTTCACTTCTTAACAATAACATTTGAAATCTATTGCCAACGTCTTATTTATACCTCTGTATGTGGCTTTGGCAATTTCTATACAGATGAAGACCCTGGTAAAGACGGATTGAAGAATGGAGGAAACACATATAGGCATGCTACAGTATGTGGCTCAACAATTGCAGGGTGCCTTTGTTGTTGCCTTGTGAAAGGGGATTGCCGCAAGGATGAAGATTATTTACAGGAACAAAATGAAGAGGATGCCTTATTCTGCACATTGTGCAATGCTGAGGTATAGTACCTGTGGTGTTTAAGAACTAAAAAGCCCTCTTTTAACATAAGGATCTTCTAACGATATTGGTGGTGCAAATGAAGTTCATTGCAAATTGTTTCAACCCCAGCCAACCACCACATCCATTTAGTGTAGATCCTATAATAATTATTACTTATCAACTCTCGATTTCCTATTAGGTGCGTAAGTTCAGCAAACATTGCAGAAGTTGCGACAAATGTGTTGATGGGTTTGATCATCATTGCCGTGTAAGTTCGATTTTTCAGCTTGATTATAAAGGTTTTGAACTGGGATGTGATAATTAACGCGAAATGAAAATTGATTTTAATTCAATGAGCAGTATTTTGCTTTGTCTTTGTAATTGGCAAACCATCTCTCCATCCATGTTTGATTGAACCTTGGCTAATCTTATAAGGGTACTTTGCAGTGGCTGAATAATTGTGTGGGCAGAAAAAACTACGTCACATTTGTGTGCTTGATGGCTGCAAGCCTTTTCTGGGTAAGTTCTGTTGATTAATCATTCTATATGTTTATAACTCATCCTATTCTCCATCTGTCTCCCCACCTCTTGTTCCTGCTCTTCCCTCTATATTTGCTATTTCTTACTCTTATAATAGCATGCACCCTTGCGCCAGCTTGTATTTGAGTGTGCAGTAGGGATTACTGTTCTTGTTCGCTGCTTTGTTGATCGGAGAGCTACAGAAAATCAAATAATTGATAGGCTTGGAGATGGTTTTTCTCGGCCGCCATTTGCTACTGTAGTGGTACATTATTTTACTCTTTGCTTACTTGAATGCATGTCTCTCACAATATTTATGCTAATAAGGAGATTTCCTACAAGCTTCATGCTTATTTTGATTTCTATTTCTACTGAAAACTCATCTTTTTTAATTGTTTTTTTTTTAAATTTAGTTTTCTTTATGCCAGTTGTGAATTGTTCTTGATGTCCGGTTAATATCTGCACATTTTCTATTTCAGGCCGTTTGTACAGCCCTTTCCTTGCTCGCCACAGTGCCCTTGGGAGAGCTGTTCTTTTTCCATATTATTCTCATTCGGAAGGTCAGCGTATGATCTTACCTTGCCGTTTATAGCATCTGCATACAGGTTCAGATATTCACGGCATTAAAAACCTCAGTAGAAATATGACTTATACTCCCGTGTTCATATATTTCTGTAGGGTATCACAACATATGAGTATGTGGTAGCTATGAGGACACAGAGTGAACCTCCTGGGCCTTCCATAGATGGAGGAGATGGAGGTGATCAACAAAGTCTGCCCTCTTCACCAACTAGCTCTGCTGTGACTGCCATCAGCGGAAGAAGTTCAGTCGGAATGGGTCTGCAATACAAAGGATCTTTTTGTACTCCACCAAGGGTCTTCAATAATCTGGTAATGTTGTGTTAACCATCCTAACTGCATGCTGATCCATCTTTAAGGTTTTAGAGTGCAAACACCTGTTATTCGGCTGTTGGATTTCCATGATGATTCTTTTAAAATTTGGAAGAAGTTTGCACATGTCATGATCAACAAGAAAGATTCTGTGGTGGTGATGTTGGATCTGGAAATAATCCCGAACTATTTTCGGTTCTATTTAATTATATACTAATCAAATTCATTTGAGGAAGAAATGGAAGTGCATCTCTTACAAAGTACTATCAGTTAAACTTCTAATATGATGTAATTTGATGTGATGGTTCTATAATCTTACAAGGTTACCGGCTTACTACTCCTTTACTAAAAAAGAGTAGAAGACTTGCATTTTGAGAGAAATATAGCCGCATGTTGTTTTTGAGAGGGATTTCGCCAATAAGTCTGACCATGTTGACTACTTGTAAAATGATGTTGTAAATTGTAATCGTTCCTTGCGTTATCTTTCCTGTTAAAATACTACAGGAAGTTTCGTGTATATGCACATTAGTAAATTTCTAACTGCATTTTTTTGTGTTCTTGTTTGAATTTTTCAGGATGAAATTGTTCCTCACCTTGAACCAGGGCGACTACCTTCTACAGTTGATCCTGATACAGTCCATCCTGATAAGGGCAAACGGCCATCTCAACGTCCCATCAAAATCAGTGCATGGAAGCTGGCCAAGCTCGACTCAAACGAAGCAATCAAAGCCGGCGCGAAGGCCCGAGCTTCATCATCTGTATTGCGTCCACTAGGCTCCAAACCTCATAATTACGACCCTGAGAATTTATCAAGTACAACTATGAGCTGCAGAAGCAGCCCAACTAGTACAAAGCACGGATACTATGGAAGTAACGCCAGAGCCGGGGCATCAACCAAGAGCTCGTACCCACCCAGTCGAGCGAGCAGAGAAGACACTGACATGTGCGCTCATAGCCTAAGCAACATGAGCAGTCCTCTCACCACAAATCTATCTCCATCGCCTTTCGCCCCTGGAAAAGACCATTTCAACCCTATGTATCAATCATCCGCCGTGCAGTCACCTTTATCCTCAGCACCAGGAGACAGAATTGAAAATAGGTCAGAAACTCAGGTACAAGCTCCAGTTCGTAAGAACATTCCAGAAAGTACGAAATCGTCCGTGTACTGGGACCCGGAGGCTGGCCGGTTTGTCTCGGCTAACACACGGAGCGTTGGTTCTTCGTCTCAGGGTCCTGCAACCGAGCTTACATACACAGGTCAGTCAATTTTCTTTGGAGGCCCACTCGTGAACGAAAATAGGGGTACGAGAAGTGGAACAGTCGGTGCACAGAGAAGTTCCACAACGAGTTACTATCAGCAGGGTAGATCACAGCGTGGAGGTCAGCTTCCTGTGTTTGTTCCGAGCGATTCGCAGCAGCAAAATCAATAATTTTCTTGTTGAATGAATGGAGTAGGGTTAGATTCGGTCATTTAATTGTTATTACTTGAGAATAGAGGTAGCTTGCAGATGTACTGTTGATTTCTCTTTTTATTTACTCTGTTTATATTCCATTTCTTGCCTCCAACTCCACTAGTTTAGACGATATATTGTTTAACAGGATGCAAATGAACCGAGCTGCTCGTGAGCGACTTGTGCACAAGTTTGGCCAACACTCAGGCTCGAACTAAGCTCAAGCTTGACTTCGATCTGTTCATCGAGGTCAAGCTTGAGTTCACCTCTAAACGAGACTGATTCAAAACATATCTCGAAATCGAAATATTAATGAATGGTTCAATATGGGACTTTTATCACATAAAATGCCTACTAGGCACTAGCACTCTAGTCAAGTCAAGTTCTACAACCAAATCCCAATTAATTTGAGGACCAAAACAGTCAAATTTTGACCGTACAAATTCCCGGTTCGTTTCAGTTACTAACTACCATGAACCGGTTTCTCTATCTATAGTTCTTCAAAGGTATAGATACAAAAACCATCAAAATCTTCTGGTACCTTTCTTCTTCTTCTTCGTTCTGATCTTGCATGATCATGCATGATCGTTCATGAACAAAGAACAGCTTTCAACTTTCTTCATTTCGATTGAAATGAACCGAATGTTATTCGGATTCGACGATTGATCATTGGCAATCAATTTCTTTTCTTTTCCGACGATATTGATCGTTGGCAATCAATTTCTTTTGTTTTTCAACGATTTTCTCAATCAAGGGAAGGAAAAGGAATTACGACAATGTCAGGAGGAGGAGGAAATTCGAGAGATCTTGACCAAACGCCTACATGGGCTGTTGCGTTAGTCGTAGCAATCATTATTCTTATCTCCATCATATTGGAGAAATTTCTTCATTCGGTTGGAGCTGTAAGTCTCTTTGGTTGCTCATCGGTTTCTTAGACGTAGCTAGTCTGGATAGTGTTTTTACATTTCGTATCTTGTTTCGTGTTTGTAGGCATTTAGAAGGAAAAGGAAAGTCGCACTAATTGAAGCTCTTGAGATTATCAAGGCCGGTAAGAGCGTGTAGGCCTTTTCTGTTCCGAGTCTTGGTTGACGTATTTGGTTAACGTTTCGTAGTACTGTTGTGTTTGCAGAGCTTATGATTCTTGGCTTCATTTCTCTTCTTCTTACAATCGGACAAAACTACATTGCGAGAATATGTATTCCTGAAAAATTAGGGAATACATTTTTGCCATGTACTTTAGAAGGAGAAAAGAATACGCATCAAGGTAGAAAGTTATCAGCCGATAATCATGCCAGTTCGTGCCGGAAGGTAAGCGAATTTCTGGTCTATTTGAGCATCCTTCTGTAATTCTGTACTGCGTCAGGACAGAATCGAGACGAATAAGGTTCTCACTGTCAACATTTACCATTTGGCAGGGACGTGTGCCTCTCATATCTGTTAATGCTCTGCATCAGCTCCACATCTTCATTTTCTTTTTGGCAATATTCCATGTCTTTTACAGTGCTATAATTATGACTCTCGGGCGAAAGAAGGTAACTCGTTTGAATGGTTTTCGTACGTAGTATTTTCAATCCTAATTGTTCAAGTTCAACCTTGATCTATCTGTATATATCCATGTGATTTGCACAGATTCGTGGATGGAAAGAGTGGGAAAAGGAGATTATTCTAAATGCCAACAATGCGAATGGTATCTACTATTTTCGAATGGACATCAGTGTTTCTTGAATGTTGATGAAATAACTAAACACTTGTTATTGCAGATCCTGCTATGTTTAGGTTTACGAAAGAAACATCATTCGTGAAAGGCCACGGCCACAGTTCATTGATGAATAATCCGGTCTTGTTTTATCTTGTAAGGATTATCCTCCGAACACGTGTGTTTATTAGGCCTTTCAGTTATTATGGCATGTTTACTGATTTTTGATCCAACTGTATAAGGTATGCTTCTTTCGGCACGCTTTATATTCTGTGCGAAAATCTGACTACATGACTCTGCGGCATGGATTCGTCACGGTTAGCTAACTACACATACCAGTGGTAAATTGTTCAAGATCTATACAGTAGGCACTTACGTTCAAACGAAATATGTATGCAGGTTCATTTGTCACCGGAAACTAGCTTTAACTTTCAGAAGTACATCAAAAGGTCATTGGAAGATGATTTTAAAGTCATTGTGGGAATCCCGTATGCTTCTTTCTCTTCTTTTTACTTATATTCACTGTCTTATATGAATAAGATAATCGAACCAAGCTTCAAACCATGTTTATTATCTTTGAAGCAACTGAACTCTTTATTTTTTACTCTCAGTCCGTTGTTATGGATGATTGCAGTTGTCTATCTGTTTGTTAACGTTCATGGTACGTTCTTCTCCCAGTTCTTGTATATCAATACAGTCTTCTATGATGCTGAGTATTACAAGATTTCTAGCCATGATTAAGTTCAACTATGTTGCGTTCCTTTTGATGTTCTTGATTTCAGGATCGCATGCAATGTTTTGGATCTCAGTTTTGCCTGTACTGGTAAGATTTCACCTCTTACTCATTGCTCTTTTAGCAGGAAAAATGAATCAGGTAAAAGATACTGACTTATGTAAGTTTTATAGATAATTTTAGCAGTTGGAACAAAGCTACAGTCGATCATAACTCGGATGGCAATTGAAATCCAAGAGAGGCATGCCGTTGTTCAAGGGATTCCACTCGTAGAAGTCTCAGATAAACATTTCTGGTTTGGCCAGCCTACAGCATTACTATATCTTATCCATATTGTACTCTTCCAGGTCGATTTCACTACCTCCGTTTCCCTGAGCCTTCGCTGTTTTGCAGCCTTGATCTCAAGGCCCTTCGACTTGTCATGCATAGCTAATTATGGTCTTTTCTCTTTCTCAGAACGCGTTTGATATAACGTTCTTCATGTGGACTTCGGTAAGAGATCCACTTTTACCATTTCCTCTTGTGTTTTATGTATCTATTTCTATTGTTGAATTCATTTTATTTGTAACAGTATGAGTTTGGGTTCAACTCCTGCTTTAACGACGATATCAGGCTTGCTTTGCTCAGAGTCTTCATCGGGTAAGTTCAGATCATATAGATATAGTAGCAGAATAGCTGCAAATTTTCAAGATCGCTATGTATAACGTTTTCGTAACTATCTGGAGTCTGGACCGATGTATGGACTTATACGTGCAGGATAGGAGTACAGTTCTTGTGCAGCTACATAACACTCCCACTCTACGCGCTTGTTACACAGGTAAGTTTCAGCTAATAGATTATCCATCTTAAGGCTAACAGATAATCTTAACCTGATGCTTGTGATTGTAAAATTTTGTAATCTTTGTATTTAGTTTCTGATGTGTGGGAAATGTTCAGATGGGATCAGAGATGAAGAGGTCCATTTTCGATGAACAAACTGCCAATGCACTTAAGAGTTGGCACAAGAAGGTCCAGAAAAAGTCAGATAAACCAGGGCAGTTGCTCAACGAGTCGAAGCAAACAGTAGACATCCCTGCAGAGAATGAACCCCCAAGAATACCGCAATCTGGTAACAGGGACTTGTTCGTAGAACCCTAACCGATGCGGATGTGGAAATACTCACAGACTAGTTACAACTATAAGCATGGTATTTTCACAACCGTAGACTTTTTAGCACAGACATGGGATACCCATTGACAGATGTAGTGTGAGAGTGCGACTGCTGCAAGTAATTGAAGAGTTGCTCGTAATATATAGTGCGACATCACACTTTTCCAGCCAAGATTGTGCTCCATGGTATCTACTATACGAAACAGTATCCTATATAAAACTACTTGTATCTATATCATGTTCTTCTGATTACATCTATGAACGAGCTCACGCCACAAGAAACCGTGAACGTGAAGACATCGAATCAAACCGGAATTCCTCTTCAGCTTGACAAAGAAGATATTCTAACGAAGGGTATTTCATGTGACACAGGAATAATGAAACGCTTCCTATGAATGATTCACAAATCACAGCTTTACGTTTTCATGTAGTTCAAAAAGGCAAAAAAGAAGAAAAAGAACTTGTTTATCTCAGATAAGTGAACGTATTATCAAGAGAAATATGGAGGACAAAACTCAGAATAACTATTAGCCACTTTAAAAAACAAAACCGTTCTGAAAGGATACAGTAAAAATTCATGTCGATGGGGCAACATAGTGTAGATATACTACAAGAATAAAAACACTACTGGAGCAAATTACGAAATGGAAGATATTCAGAATCATGCAGATGTTCTGGCTTCGTCAATTTTCTTCTTCCGTTCTTTTAGACGTTTTACACTAGCACTCTTCCTCTCTTGGCCGATCTGAGAAGAGATAACAGCATGAGAATTAAAATCAACTAATACTTAACCATTTCATGAACTACGACAATACGAGCACGTATAAATGACAATAAAAACATAAATCAGCATCAAAATCAGTAATTATAAATGAAGTGAAACTATAAAGTGAATAGTGATCTTACCTTCATTGCGTCATAGAGCTTTCTCTTTTTACGTGGCATTACAGCCTTGGCCATGCTATCTTCATCTTTAGCAATTTGCTTCAAGTCAGGGCCAATATCACCTTCAGCATCACTGCCTTCGATCTCAGCAGTGGGAACAGCATGAGCTGTGGTTGCCCCTTGAAACTCCAGTTGGAGCTCCTTGTGATACTGCTTCTCCCTTTTCAACATCTGCCGCGACAAAATATTTATCAAATTATGTTTCAACCTCACCAAACAGAAATTTTCCCACGGGCTCTGATGACATTATAACCAATTTAAGAAGCGGGTGCAGACAAAAGTGTGCACGACTCCTATGGATTAACAAATTAAAGGATACTCTGACAGGCTGATGTTCACATGAGTCCATTGTCAATGGAAACGATAACAGATAAATGCATCCTACCAAATCATGCTAACGTCAGTTTAAGATAGTATGTAATTGACTGGCATTCATCCATTTTGGTTTTGAACGGGCAATTGGATATGGTTATGGAATGTATGAAGATAAGTGGCCATCTAGCAGGGGGTGTATATGAGATTAACCCTAATGGGATTGAATTTTAGTGGTTTTTATCAGAGATGACTTCTGAGTTATGACACAGTAACAACAAAAGGCATGGGACATTAGAACAGTTTGGAGAAAGACACTAATTAGCTACCGATCATGTTTAGTGGAGAGCTGAGCAAGTATAAGGATGGCATAGGATACGAGTTGGATCAAAGCCAAAACTGGAACGGACCACATATCATAGTTACTCAAACAAGCCATTAGTTTTCACTTACTGACATGCATAGTAAGCAAATATAACTGGAGAAAAAGATATGGAACAAGTATATAACAGCTGATGCCAGAACCAAAATGGATTGAAATTCATTCTATTAACGATCATGTCAAGGTCATCAAAATACTGTACCTTCTGTTTCTTCTCAGCAGCTTCAATAGCTTCAGCCCTATCAATAATACCAAGGAACTTGTCGGGGTCATCTAAATCTTCTTTCCCTGTTCCAGGCAGTGGTAGAACTTCATTTCTTTCAGCAGCTTTTAGTCTTTCGATAGCTTCAGCGTACTCAGGGACATGACCTTCTTCATTATTGTCAACAAATGGAGACAGGTGTGGAGGAGGAATACTGTTCCAGAATTTGAACATTAAGAAAATCAAATTAAAAAACCTTGTCAATGCTAACTTGTATAAACATAGCAATCCTGTGCACCAAGTTAAGACCGAGTCTCAGGAAAAACCTGCTTTTTCTAAACATTAGGAAAAATCACTCCATGCTTGTGTAATGGGTGAGTGTGCCAAAAACTAGGGGTGGGATGGTATTTTTTTCTAATCTTGAAGAAAAGTGGTTCCTCCTAAGAATTTCACGCAAGTTAAACTCAACGTAGGTGAGAAACAAAACAAAAGGACAGTAATGAAAGTTTCTCAAGCTTACCACCCCACGGTGTATCTCTCAATTGGCAAAATGATGCGAGCATTCACACAATCATACACCCACTGAGGTTGCACATATCCTCTGGAACGGTACTTGCACACTTGACTTGGTCTGTCTATGACCTGTATATAATGCAAGTAAACATCATCACAAGCAAAATTTCCCATGGCAAGAAAATCAAAGCTCATATTACCTTTAGATTAAGTGGCAAAATAACAAGAAACATGGTATGCTCTATTATGCAGTAACAAAGATGATTACACACCCACAAACATGTATATTTGATCCATCAGGCTATGAGAAATGACATGAATGGAAAGGAACATCTAACAAGATATGAGTACAGCAGAACATCTAACAAGACATGAGTACAGCAAGCAGACATCTCAGACTGGTTCAGTAAAATGTGATTTTCTGATAACATCCAACTGAAAAGGAAAGGATACGATTACATTTCTGAAGGGGGCAGATATGAAGTACATTTTATGGTTATATTTTTATAAATTGAAAATGGGAACAAGAGTTTGGCAGTGATGGCGATGGTTGACCGTCTATTTTAGGTGGGAATATAGAAAATGTTTCTCACAATACAAATATAACTCCACAAGGCTGTAATTCAATCACAGGTAAATTCTTGGCAATTCATCTATTTAACTATTTTACCAGCAGAAGATACTAGTACAATCTAGAAATGCCATGCACCAGTAGGAAAACAACTTTAGCAGTCAGTACACATCCATTCAAGCACATATATGACTTGATGTAAAGAAGCATCCACACAGAAATAGAATAGCAGACCTGATATGTGATAGTCTCATCAGACACATCAAATGGAGCTCCTTCACCTTCCCAAGAAACTGTGCCGCCAAAAGCAGGGATGATAAACAGCAGAGACTCCCTGGGGACCTAATGACAAATTATCACCATGATACAAATTAGCACCAAAACAGAAAGGGAATAAGAACTCCAGAATAAATGTCGAAAAGTAAGGGAACTGATGAGGACTCTAAGGCATTTCATTTTAAATGTGAAAAATGGAAGGAAAAAAATGGAAATAGGGGAATCTTGGATCAATGTGCAAAAGTATGTGATCTTTTTCAAGATATTTGGCTCTGAATAAAAGGAGTGGAGAAGAAACAAAATGGGATGGCATCTAACAAATGTTAGGATTGCATGATTGGTATATCAGTCATCATAGTACATTGACGAAATACCAACTAGGAGGGTGCAGGAAAAAACAATACGAACCAGAAACCATAACACCATACCTCACGACTCAAGTAGAATTTCTGGCCTCTAAAGAGATTTTTGCATTGCTGTGTTTCTTCATCATCTTCGTCATCATTTGCAGCATCTTCGACAAGCTGCATCAGAGCACCAGGTTCATTAGAAGGGAGTTGTTGCTGAAGTTGGGCAAGCCGAAGTTCAGACTCATCGGCTTTTGTTCCATCTTGCTGCTGCATGGAGCCCGATGAAGTACCAGTGTTGGAGTCAAAGTATCTCGTTAATGCATACAAATCTGCAGTAACAGTATGAGTAAAACCGCTCAGAAATGATCAAGGTACATGGCTGAATAATGAAGTTAAATATAAAGCGTACCAGCAGCCAGAGCTTCTAGCCGAGGATCCAGTATGGGCGGATATTTAATATTTATTGACTGGTAAAGTTTGTAATTAACAAATGCAAGGAGAGTCTGCAACCAAAAGAACGGATTTCATCAACATGAGGAATTAAGAACAAAACAATCTGACCAAAGTATTAATTCATAAAAAACTGGGAAGGAAATAAAGAAATTCATGATGCATAAACACCTCAGAGCAACTGTGATTCAATCCAGGTGCAGATATAGAGCAAAATAGAGTCCTAAATTTCAAGAAATCATAAAAAGGCAACAGAAGTCTTTATGTGCAACTGGTTCAGGTGGCAGTTTCAACATTTGAAGCTAAATAATTACTCCCTCCATCTATATACAATGTTCCCACTTTGAATTGGTCAAATTAATAAGGTTATATTATTTAAATAATTAATTAAGATAGGTGGAGGAGATAGATATTTAAAGTACTCCCTAATGTCCACTCCAAACCCCACTAAGTGATTAAAAATAATGTATTTAAATTTCCAAAAATATAAATGGGAATATTGAATATGGATGCCAAATATAGTAATATGGGAAGATTGTATATAGATGGAGGGAGTAACTAACAGTGACTAACTTTTACCCCCAATTATACATTCGAGCCTAAAGTGGTTCTGAGTGCACTGTCCTACGCACATGTAATAGTAAAGCATTTTTAGTAAAACAAATATGAACAAACCTCATAAAATTCCAAAAATGTTTGCATAATCCTGTAATCAACTTCGGGCAGCACTTGCTGCAACGCATGTGGAGTTAACCAAGTGATGGTTTGCCCTTCAACCTCTGCCTGCGAATCAGCAGCTTTAGAATTGAATCATATGACATCATGCTTGCTAGGTAATATTTTTTATTGGATCATATAATATCATACTTGGTAATATATGCCTTTGACAGAGATGAAAGTCTTCCGTAGTTTATGGGTACGAGATACATATGCCTGCCACTCATGACTCAACCTAATCAAATAAGAAACAACAGCCATTCAATAAGTAAACAGTCCTTGAGGCACGATGACTGTATGAAACTATGAATAATGCAAAATGAAGCTGAGAGTCTGAGACCTTCTGCAATTATGGACACGGCTCACAGAAATCTTTTCTCCATCAGCTACCCTATCAACTGCCGGCAATGCAGCGAATAGATGCACCATACTAAGGCAATCATCGAGATCTCTCAGTGCATCAATGAATTTAGGGTACCTAAAACCAGTCACAAGAGCACATGAACCAGGAGAATAAGCTAATACCGCAAAACATAATGTACAGAAAAAGATAATCCTGAACCAACACATTAAAAACACACCTCTCTTTGACAAGCATGTCAAGTGTATAGGTAGGTTTCCGGGTCAACAGCCGTTCAGCAAGATCCCTGTTCTTCTTTGACATGGCTTTTTTCACCTTCTTCTCATATGTCCGTATGTCTCTCAGTTTTTCAAGAATGGGCTCATACTTGAGAAACATGATATCTTTCATGTGGTAGTAAGAATGGTGGTTTCCTTTCAATTTCTTCTTTGGTTCCCGGGGGAAAACCCCTTTCAGGATACATAATTTCCTAGTACCATAAAAACAAACAAACTTAGCACATACACCGGCTATTTTCTTACAACCAAAATTGGGACATTAAATTTTTTTGAACAACTCGAGCAATCCAGTTTCCACAAAAGCAAAGGCTCTATTAATAAAACCTAACTATCAAAAAAATAATATTCAAGCATTTCAAGTAGGCCACTTAGAAAATGAGATGGCGGACAAAGGACGCTGGCGAATATACCTCAAATTGCAAGGAAACACTACCAAACAGGCGGATGATCTTATAAATAAGCAAAATTTATCAATGTCCTTCAACTGCTATACATATATGAAACTCAGCTGAAAATAACTCAAATGTATAAGTAACACACTTGAAAAGACAATAACTGCCTCACACTCCAACCAATTGTAGCTAAGAATACACACTTCAAACGACAAAATCGAAGTATTTTCAGTCTAAACGACAAGCTTAATACCATACCATGCATATACTTTGGATTACAATGAAACGCAACAAAACAGGCTCATAATTTCATGGAAAAGAAACAGCTAATCAGTTTCCTCATGCAGATATGGAGCCAATTAGCCAAATACATGGCTAGTAATTGTATCATCGTCTTAACACGCCTCAAATGACTATAACCACCTCAAATCAACATCGAAGCAGCATCAAATAACGGTTAAATATCATAAACAGATAATCAATTTCAGCTTCATAACAAAATTACCCAGGCGAAAAAAAAAAGTAAAATCGGAAAAATTACGAACCTGAATACAGGGAGACTGACTTGAAGGTACTTTACAGCTTGTGACCTGGTGACATATTTGGCGGCGTTTCCTTCCTTTTTCTTCCCCTAAAAATCAGAAAACAGAGCAAATTGATTTTGGTTAATTCATCGGAAAAGGAAATTAGTTATTCAGAGAAAATTCTAGCTCATCAGGGAGAATGGAAGATTAGGTAGTGAGAGCAAATGGTGGCTTACGGCGGGTCTGTAGTGCTTCGGCATGGCGGTGCCTGGCTGAGAAAGAAGGGAGGTGAAAGAGAAGTGATTTACAGAGGTAACAGATTTTGTTGAGTGTGATTGGGTAGCTTTTTCTGTTTGGGCTTTTTTTAGAAAATCAAATGGCTGGCCCAGTTTGTTGGACATGTGGTCCACATTACTTGGGCTAGATTTTATATTGAGTGAAACGTGGGCTATAGGTTGGACTAAGGTTCTGTTAACCTCAATTTCAATTACATATTCTATGAGAAAATTCTTGAGAAACTTTCAAGCCGGTACCCTTGTGCATCAAAAAGTTCATAGAGCACCCTGTACTATAGTACAGTGCGTGTTTGTGTGTTTTTTGGAGAAATTTTTTGATATTTTAGCCTAAAAACACACACACTACACA
>JAQRGC011792431.1:0-13269 GCA_028659135.1 Plantago lanceolata
GACGAATAAATGGTCAACGGGTGGCCTTTATTCGTCATCCGTCGGTGACATGGACCGATCCGTCGGTAGGCACCGACGGATGGGAACCGTCACCCTATCCGTCGATGAATTGCATGTTTCTTGTAGTGTAATAGAACATTAATTAAGTATTGCAATAGCCTCTTCTCTTGTGTCACTCCACTTCCCCTTCTTGCACTTGACCTTCTCGAATAAATCATAGAACGCGCTATGAGCATCCAACATTGCAATTCTAGACTATTCAGACAATAATTAATTACATCTGCCTCATCTCCTGCGATAGCGACAGATTGAGACCCAATGTGGTGTATGGCCACCCCCTCACCGTCAACCTGTTCTGGCCCAGTAATCCTTCCACGCATGGAAGTCATCCTCTTTGCCTTTTGCTGGTGCTTCTCCCGTAATGACTTCGCTTTGTTCACCTTGTTCTTGTATAGGCTGGCAGCGTATTTGTTAGAATAGCACCACAAATCCCATAAAATTGTCCTCTTGGGAAGGTAGTACGTTTTTTACACCAATTCAAAGGAATCGTCAAACAGAAAATACACAATTCAAACAATCGTCAAACTAACCAACAAAATAACAACTAACGAGCACTCACAACACAATATTCAACAAGCATATATACCAAAGTACAATTGAACTAACCAACCAAAGCATAATCGAATTAACCAACAAATAACAACTACCGAGCAAAAGCTCGTGCAACACTCATACTCACAACACAATATTCAACAAACATATATACCAAAGCATAATCGAACTAACCAACAACATAACACTAAGGAGCAAAAGCTCGTGCAACACTCATCCTCACAACACAATATTAGCAAGCATATATACCAAATCATAATCGAACTAACCAACAACATAACACTAATGAGCAAAAGCTCGTGCAACACTCATCCTCACAGCACAATATTCAACAAGCATATACACCAAAGCATAATCGAACAAACTGTGAGTATAATTCGAAATTAACTTGCTTGTAGCTCCTGGAAGTACTCTCCCTTCTTCTAGTCAGGAACAGTAGTCCATCACTCACGACCATCTTGTTCTCCAGTATTTGAATCAGGACCGAGGCAGCACTCCCCAGATATAACATGTTATGAATGTATAAGACCATAAATAAAAAGTGATAAGTATCAATCTATTAGACAAGTAAAGAAATAACAATGAATGCGAAAAGTAAAGTGATTGGAATGCATAAAACTTACTTTTCTCCATTGCCGTATAATACATCCTTATCCATATACCTCGCTCCCCTCGTAAGCTCGGTGAAGGGGCAATCTTCATCGGGCCAGCTAGCGAACGGATTTATGGGGCGGCTCGATCCTCTGCTCGACTCGGGTGGCATCTGATGCGTGTTTATCAAACAAATTAAAATTGTAATTTATAGTTAGACAAATATCAACTACAACTATACACCGAAAAAGATTTTGAGTGTAGTAAAAGATGACCTCGAGTGTAGTTCTCTAAGGACCTATGAGCGAATGATCTTGTAGTACTCGAATTCAAACAGTTTGTGGAACGCAAGTTGGTTTTAAACTTAATAACAATTAAACTAATGCAAGTAGACATATTGACTATAGATATATCATACAAATGAATGAGTTGAAAATAGACCAATCATATGAATTGTCGAGATTGAAACTACAAGCATATCATTGATCTGCAACAAACAATACACTTGTGAATCTGAATTGGTGTAAGACAACAAGCAGTATGCATAACACTGAAGAAACATCAACACGTGCATATATGACTTAGGTTTGTCACTAACCTATTCAATTATACGTAGTAACGACATGAATCAATTAACAAACCATGCTATAACATACAATATTGCTCAAATCTCATGCAATGTAAATCACCAACCCTAATTAATAATCATCAGTCTATCATCAGGGTACAAAAATTATCTACTCATGCTTTTCCTAGAGATCATAGCAATTATCAATAAAGCATACATGATCAACCTCAATTGAAGTAAACTAAGGGTTTGAGTATCACCGATTTGTCACTAACGGAATGATAGCCAAACTTTGGAGAAGACAATGATTGACGATGAAAAGTAAGACTTGATTGAAAATCTCTGCATCTGTAAACAATCAAGCGGAATGAAAAAATATATTTAACCTAGAAGTCTCAACTTGACAAAGTTTAAAAGTAGAGAATGAAGTCGTAAATTAAATTACAAGTAAAAGGGGGTGGAGTTATAAGGTGGTGCAGTGGTAAGGGTGCTGGAGTAGCACATGAGAGGTTAGGAGTTCGAACCCCGGCAGAGTCATAAGGTGGGTTTAAGATATTTGGAATTATAAAGTTGGTTCAAGTGTATTTGGAGTCATAAGGTGGTAAGGAATTAGTTTAGGAGTAGGATTATGAATGTAGGATAAAGTAAATTTGCCGTTTAAAAAAAACAAGTAAAAGGGGGTATTTATAGTATAAAGAAGCAAATTGGGTTGAAATAGGAGAAAGATTGGCAAATTGTCGATCTATAAACGGACGAGGCTCTCTAGCCGTGCTAGCGAGAGAGTTGTTAGTGTACCTGGCCAGGTACGCCAACATATGTTGGGCCCGGGGCGGGACGTACCTTTACCACTAGACCATCTAATGACTCACATTTATTACGCCAATACCATTGGGCCGCTTTGTAAATTAAATTACAACTGCCTGGCCTCTTTCAAAATGAAAATCCAAATGAGGTTTAGGAGGAAAATTTACTCGGGTAAATTGTTGCCAACGCTCTTGTGGAGAAAAAGGTACAAAAAACACCCTGTACTAAAGTACATTGTATTTTATATGTGTAGTGTGTGTTTTTTAGGCTAAAAAATTAAACAATTTCTCCAAAAAATGCACAAATACATACTGTATACAGTGTGTTCTATGAACTTTTTGATCTGCAATTGTACCGAGTTGAAAGTTTCCAAATTCACTCGATACTGTATTGTTTAAGCCCAATAAGGAAGCCCATATATCTCGGAATAGGCCTCAGGCAACGCAACATAGACTGCGGAGCCCCTTTCTCAAATTTAGTCTCCCTCTCTTCTTCCTCCTCCGGCTGGAACCTGCAAATCAAATTTCTAGGTAAAGCTTCACTCGATTTTTCAAATCAAACTTCTTGTCCCTGTCAATTTCAGTGCTTCTACGTGTTTATACCATCCGTTTCTTAGGGATTTTCCTTCGTTTCCTCTGTTCGTGGCCGAATTTGTGGTGAACTTGCTACCTGCTTAATCTATGTTTTGCAAATTCAGGTGCTTCCTGCTTTGTGACATCTGGTGTTTTTCTAGAACATTTATCGAAAATGCACAACGATGAGGGACACATCTATGTGCATATATTGTTACTCTACACTGGTTGCAAGTTAGTATTGAGCTATTAATGTATTTTGATGGAATTATAGGGTTAAATGAGTTTAGCCACGGACTCTCCGTCGTCAAGCAGTGATGACTTTGCAGCGATTCTGGATGCTGAGCTGGATAATATGTCTGATGCCTCAGCTGATCCTGATCATATAGAAGTTTCGGATGAAGAAAGTGATGGGAATGGGACTGATTCTGGCTTGGACCTGAGGTGTGTTATTGATTAAGTGACTTACCATTCGATATTGTTTCGGTTTTTTCTTCTTCTGTGCATTCTGTTCAGTTTATTCAGGCTAAGTAGGAGTCTAGAAGATTTTGTTTACAATACGTTGACAAACTGTGACACATTCACTATAATACTAGCTCAGTAGTGTTATTGGAGTAACCAGAGTATGAAATCTTCCATCAGTAGTAGAGTACTGACTACTGTGTATGTTGCGAGCAAACCAGATGTATATAAGATGGTTTTAATGGATTTAATTAATCATAGTGCCGAAGGATTGAGGACAAGAGCTACAAAATGGATCCAAATAGTCAAATGCAGGATAATAATGCAACGAGTAAGCAAAAAAAACTAGTAGGGTTGCAGTAATACACCACCATGATCTAACTTAATGTAGTACTCTCTGGTGAGTGGCGCCTATTGACACATTTTATGCTATAACTTCAGTGGGGAAAGGTAGATATATAGTTGTATTCTTGTTATACACTGGATTATGGGGAATTCAAATGGCTATTTCCATGTTGTGCCATGGTCTCTATACTGTGCATCCTCCTTACCCTTAAAACTGTAACTTATTATCGCAATTTTAGATTGCTAAATGTGGATAGCAATACAAATGATGCACAGTCAATGTAGCTGGATAATGGTAGAGTGTTCCGTTCTCGAGGGCTTTTAAGTTTTAACTGTATTCACTATTTTCTAGTATTTGTTTTTCTCATGCTTTTTGTGTGATTATGCTTCCCTTATCTTTCTTTATTGTAGGGTCAAAAGGCGCAAGGTGGAGATTCAGGAAGATATAATAGACCTTGCAAGTTCCGAATCTCCAGGAGATACTGTACCAATTTCAGGTATTCTTGTGTTTCTTATGTTGTTTTCAGTGCTTTATTATTTTCATAACTCATTATGTTTTTCTAACCTGAAGCACTAATTTCTGAAAAGAACTAGGCAAAACATGCTTCCCTCACATTTGGGGTGTTGATCATTTTGTATCCTGGACTTTCGAAATTTGCATGCATGTAACCTCTCATTTTTTTTAAGATGAGCTCATTGCCACATATTAGGATTTTATGATGAAACCTAACGATTATTCTACCAGGATATCTTGTCCGTACTGTGACATGCCACATAAAGTTATTATCATCATATCCACACAACTAAGTTACATGCATAGTGCGTACCAATAAGACACCCTTAGGAAGGCATGATTTAGGCTACAAAATTTCATTTGATCTGCTAAATAGTGCTCACAGGGGACTCAATTCTGCTTCAAAAAGTTTAGGGAGTTGTGTCCTTTTTCTTGGAAGTAAAGGGGTCAAGGTGATGTATACTAAGGGCTGGGAGTTTACTTTTCCTCTAAAACCTGTTAAATAAACTTTGCCAAATTAAAAACAAGTTTGTTTCTAATTAATACCTTGTGTTTCTGTTCTGTGACCCTTGGTGTCTTCCTTGCCATCATTTTCCCAAACTCCTCCACTTGTATATCTGGTACCCTTGTACTTATTCTATTCCGACGTATAACCTTGGACAATCAAATAGAAGTGTTAGCTGACATATACTCCTAGTTTCTTTTTGGATTCAGAATGACATTTTTAAGATCATTTCGTGCACTATATTATAATTTATTGATTTACTGCCCTGTCCCTTTACAAATTCCATTGCGCTTTTGGCATTGAACACAGAACTGTGCTTTTTATTCAAGATATAGAAAGCTTCGGACACGAAAAAAATTATATTATTACTATTAGTTACTCATCCAAATTTTTTGAGCCCTCTATAATTTTGTAATCATTTTTCTAAAACAAATATGTGAATAGTGAATGGTACCTTTATAGCAGGGTGGAGGGTGTATATATATACACATATATATTTACCTTCCATGTGAATTTATTGTGCAGGGTTATCAGCTGAGAGCAATGCATGTCTACATCCTGGAGTCTATGGAGGGTTGTGTGTAAAGTGTGGACAGAAAGTGGAGGATGAGTCTGGTGTTGCATTTGGGTATATACATAAGGTTACTTTCTTGATAAATAGTTTCAACATATGTTCTTTTTGTGTCAGTGTTCCTTTGAATATTCTGAATGTTTTTCTGCTTCATTTTTGTAAAGCTTCTGCCATGAATTTAAAATAAGAGTGATGATTCAAATAATAACCAAGTGAATGAAGGCTCCAACTGTAATCTAAAATTACTCCCACCCGGGATGGATTTCCGATTGTGATATCAAATAATTACACTTTTATATCAGAGGAAAAAGCAGAAGAGAATATTGTTATAGTTTTCAATGATAATACGGATAGCAGTCAAAGCATCAGACTTTGGATGATGAGTCCAGTGTCACATTTGGGTATGATATCTGATGGGGGTTACTTACAATTATATATGACGCAGTAGGCAACATGACAGGGTAGGAAAATATGTTATTTTTTATACCAAGATTTAGGCTTCTGTGGAACTCATGTTATTATATGTTTTTTGCTTAGTCATGTAAATTTTATAGAATCACACATAACGATGTCAATATTTTCCCAATGATGATTAATTGAAATATTGTATAAGGGCCATTTTTTCGAGCATGTCCAGTAAAGATAGGATGCAGAACAAGAAATACCTATTAGTATAAAAAGAAAAGGGCACAAATGAGTATGCATTTGTAAATTGTGCAGCCATTATTATGTGAAGTGTTGACAAAATGCCCCTTACTTTCCAGTTCAGGATAACCAGGAATGGACTAATAGGCTATGGAGCCGTGCTAACTACAATATCGCAGTTTTAGTATGTACTAATTGAACCAATTTATCCTGTGTCAGGATCTGAGACTTTCTAATGATGAGGTAGTGCGATTACGTGACAAAGACTTGAAGAACCTACTGAATCGTAAAAAGCTATGCTTGGTTCTTGATTTGGATCATACCCTGCTTAATTCAGCTCGGATTGCCGATATAACAGCAGAAGAAGGATATTTGACCAACGAAAGAGATTCTTTGCCTGGTACTTTTTTCCTTCCATTTCACTGGTCTTTGCACTGAAGTTATATTTGTTTCTGTAATTTGCACTTTTGTTGTTCCAAACTCTGGTGAACTGTTATAGGATTGTGGTTGTCATGTGACTAAGTACAGACATTAATAGTAACATTAGTCCAGTAACCAAATATTATAACATGGAAATAGGAGGTAACTCAACAGGCAAAATAATTAATCAAGTTAAACACTAAATACGAAGTTTGGGCGAGTTTCATGTTTTTAGAGGAACATGGTGTATGTTGAAGTGGCAGCACTTTTACTTTTTATTTTAGAAACTTGTCATCTTTTTATTTTACTGTTTATGTTCTTAGAGATCACTTTATAAATGGTAGTCCATTCTTTTCTCTTTGGCTAATGTTTTATGTCTTACATATTTGCTATATACCTGATGGATGCATTGATTTGATGGTACATGCTTATTTGAACTTTCTCAAGTCCTAAAATTGAAGACGGGGAGATTAGCCGGATGAGTTGTGTAGATTAGCCGTACGAGTTGGGTAGCTGGGAGAGAGGCGGGTTGTAAGTTGTTTTAAGGTTAATTTTTTTTTTCTTCCTTTTTCTGTAGATAGATAGAAGCCTTTTGTCCTGATTTACAAGTTTCTTCATCTTTGATGTCAAGACAAATGTTGCTCTAGCTAAATGCTTGAAACTGGAAACTATTTTTTGAACTACAATTTGAAGATTTTCCAGCCATAAATGCTGGCTTTACAAATTACAAGTTATATGGCTGCTCTCATATTTATGTTTTCCTGCAGCAAAATCACTGTAATGTTTTGATCTCTGCTTTTTCATGTAAATTAACAGATACCTTTAAGAACAGCCTATTTAGAGTGGATGGAATGAATATGATGACCAAGTTGAGGCCATTTGTGCACACCTTTCTCAAGCAAGCCAGTGAACTCTTTGAAATGTATATATATACCATGGGTGAGCGTCCCTATGCGTTAGCGATGGCAAAGCTGCTAGATCCTGCGGATGTTTACTTCAATTCAAGAGTTATTGCTCAAGGTGATTGCACAACAAAGCACCAAAAAGGCCTTGATGTTGTCTTAGGGAATGAAACTGCTGTTATCATCCTTGATGATACGGAAGCGGTAATGTTTTGATGTTAGGAATTTATGAAATTGATATTTTATCTGTCTGGTAATAGATTACACTATCTTCCTTTTGAATATGACTGGAACTATCAGATAGATTGATAATGCTTTACATGTAGGTGTGGAGCAAGCATAGGGAGAACCTCATAGTGATGGAAAGATATCATTTCTTTGCATCCAATTGTCGACACTTTGGCTTCAACCGTGCTTCACTTTCTCAAATGAGAAGTGATGAAAGTGAGACCGAGGGAGCATTGGCTACTGTCCTCAAAATTCTCCAGCAAATCCACACGTTGTTCTTTGACCCGGTACTAACTTGTTCAATCAGTTTGCAGTTTTCTGTTCTCAACTTTAACTAACTGAGATGAGTCTTATCTTTCAGGAACGCAAGGATAATTTAGCTGATCGAGATGCAAGACAGGCAAGTTATTGTGGGATGATCCTTCATTTCATTTTGTCTCAATAAACCTGACTAGAGCAATTTATGATTTCATCCTGGCCTTTATATATACACACACACTGGACACATTTTTTTGGTCGGTACATTCATAGATAATATTTTATGGTTGGACATCCGTGAGGAGTAAGCAAGTCAGCAGACTGCTTTTATGGAATAAATGTCAGGGAGAAAGAGTCCCTACGGATTTACACTATTTTTATTGAAATTTGTAGCGTCTTGGTTAAAGGGGATCGCCTTTCTTTGACAACTGTTATCCATGGTCAAACTATATTTTGACTGACTATTGTACTCTGATCAATATGGCAGGTGCTAAAAACAGTTCGCAAAGAGGTTTTGGAGGGTTGTGTTGTTATATTCAGCCGTGTTTTCCCGACAAACTATCCACCTGAGCATCATCACCTCTGGAAAATGGCAGAGCAGCTGGGAGCCACTTGTTTGACAACACTCGATCCGGCTGTAACACATGTTGTGTCTTTGGATTCAGGAACTGACAAATGCCGTTGGGCAGTGAAGGAGAACAAATTTCTGGTCGAGCCAGGGTGGATTGAAGCTTCCAACTATTTATGGCGAAAGCAGCCAGAAGAAAATTTCCCTGTTAGTCAGGCAAAGAGTAAATGACCTGTTTACCATCTGCATCGTGGATCCATTGACATACATTCCAATTTAGTTAATCGTAGTACCTGATAACAGTTCAGTATGCATAGACTAACAGTTCAGTGTCCATTTACATATATCTGTTGTGACTCGGATTGTATAAACATTGGTGGTTTGTACTGTTATATGGACTATGGATTAATCGAAGCGTTTAAACTCCCAAAACTTACTTGTTTACCCCGTTTTCTGTAACCCCTTGTCTAAGCAATACTCCTGCCATACTATTCATCCATCTTGCACTTGTTAATTTTTATCTGTTGTACAGTTATCTGTGTTTGTTTATACTTTGGTTACATTTAAAGGGCGTTTGGAAAAAATTTGAAACTGGAACATACAAAATTGTGCCCAATCAAATGCACCTGGGCTTCCATTTTGGATTATGAGTACATTATCCATGGATGCAAAAAACAATACATGCCCTAAAAAAGTACACTATGACACAAAGAAAAGCTAAAAAAAAAAACCACACACAGAAGACTCACTTAAAAATTGTTTGCATGAAAAGATTAGACCAAATAGGGAACGTCAAAACGATTATTAGTACTATAACCAGGAGAATGGCAATGCAAGTGCATTTTCTGGAGCTCTTCTGGTACTCCCTAGCCTCCTGTAGCTGCTCTGTTCCCCGCCTGACGAACGAGCTTGCATGGGCCACGTGGCTCTCGATGTCGTTCAGTTGCTGGCCTTGTGCCTCCACTAGTGCAGCCATGTCCAAAAATATCTGGTGAAGCTCCAACAGGTTCTTCTCTATCTCCTTAACCGCGTCGTGTCGTTCTTGGATTTCAGATATTGTGTCAAGTATCTGGCCACGGCCCTGTTCCTGGATTGCTTTCTGGAGGAACGTCTCACTCTCTCCGCTCGATATCATTTCCTCTATCAGATCATCGTCAGGCTTTTCGCCTGTTACCGTGAAGTATCTCCTAGCGACGGTCTCTTTGTACTCCTCGTTCATCCTCGCCCTGAGCCCTTGGAAATCGTCCATCAGCGTTTTGAGCTTTTTCCCTAATCCACTGACGACAGATGTTCGTGTCCTGTCTGTGGATGATCCTGGACCACAACCTGGAACGCGACGATTGGCTGCATTGGACCTTTCTAATGCTTCTAGCTTGCCTTTAATGAGTTTCACACGCTTCAGGACTTGGGAGACATCAGAATCCATTCGTGAACGCAGTTCTTTAACCTTCTTTGAGTTGTGAACGGTTTTAATCTCCGAGTTGGATTCTTGGAGCCGTTTGTATAGTTTCTCCACCTCATCCATATCGGTTTTAACAAGTTCAACATGGCTAAAGAAGGCATCGAGGTCAGCTGATTCAGCTCCCCCCTGGGGACCAGCTTCCAGGTCGTCCATTTCGACCTGTTTCTTTAAATCTTGGTATTTTTTGAACGAATGCGAGAAAAGATCGTTCATCTTTATTTAATGTACAAAGAACGTTCTTTTCGGTTGGGAATCGCCTGGCAGCAGCTCGCAGTGGAAAGAAAGCAGCGCTGCAGCGTCGGCGATTAGATGAATAATTGTTCCTTCCTTGCTCTCTCCTTGAGGTGTTGAAGAGAGAAGAAAATGTGAGAAAAAGAAATTTGTTTTGCAAGACTGATATTAGAATCATTCATTCAAGACACCAAAGGCCTTAATGGATCAGTGAAGCATAGACAAATCAGGAACAATCAGTGGCTTCAGCTCTTTTATCTATTTCTGGACACCTTTAATATTCACATAAATGTATTATGACATAAATAGAAAGAACTCAAACACACTTTTATTAGGGACAAGAGTGAACTTTTGATCAATTTACATCAGATGTAATATATTTGTTAGATGAACCAGATGAACATTTACACAGAAATAAGTCCGTTTTCATGTCGATTGGATTGCTGCAACTGCATTAAGCTACCGCGCAAACTCCTCTCCTGCGTCTGTTATGAATTGATTAGCCAAAGACCTAAATATACAAGATGATGTGATTGAGAACTACGCTGAAAGGATTGTACCTCTAGTACTGAAACGATTCTGAAAAGATCTTGGCATTCTTCTAAAAGTAGCTTCTCTTGTGTGACCACTGTTGCTAATTCTGCCAGCACTCCCGCAGTATTCTCGCCCTGACAATGTAACCGATCCATATAAGCACGATGACATATTACAATTGCCGCATACCAGTTAAACTATTACAATAACGTACCACAGGGAAGAAGCTACTAATCATCGAGTTGATGGATGCTGCAAGATCTGAGGCTTGCCTGACTACTACAGAAGCTGATTGTAGCTCAACCTGAAGATAAGGCATGTTCTGATCAGTGAACTTATGGTAACCAATCGACCAAATCAATATTTGAGATAGATCATTTGGTTGTTTGAAGTCCGTAAAGACTAATATATACATACGTACCTTTGCACCATCAACAAGTGGTATCTTACAGACAACAGAATGCAAACAGTCTGTGGTATTGGTAAGAGCAGACATGTATTGCCTTTCCAGATTTCCCCAAATCTCCAACACCTTAATCTGTAAGTATAAAAATAGACGTTAATCAAGTACAAATTCATCAAGTCGGATAATTCATCGTTTAATCTACTAACCTGAGACTCAAGCACATAGTTCAACTTCAGTTCCAGCTTTTCCTTTTGTAGCTGCAGTTTCTTTTTTACCACAGAATGCTGGAGCTCAGTGAGACCACTCCATGCACATACGGTATTATTCTGCGAAAATTCAAAATACAGTCCTTCTGTTAGTTAACTTGTTTTGATCACTTCAACATCAAACATACATACACAGCCAAAATTGACGCGTTCAATACCAAGAAATGGCAAATTGGCATAGAGCTTTAGCATAAGTGCATTTAAGCTGTCGTCGTGTGTTTAGTACTTCGTTGTCCTTCACTCATTTAACATTTAACAACAACTAAGAACATTAATACAGAGGCGATACGCACCTGGGCCTGTTTGATTATGTTCGCATTGACTGCATCAGCTTTGGCATTACTATATCTCCACTGCAAGAACCTATTATGCAACAATCTCAGCTGATGCACATTCTCAATCGAACCGGTGCCCAGAGGCGAAGGCGTACTTGAAGAAGATTTCATCCCTCTAAATAACTCAATCCCCTTACTAAGAATGTTGCCGACCTTCTTCCCCTTAGAAGGACTTGTCGGTGGCTTTGGGCTCGACAACTCCATCACATTTCCCTTTTGATCAGCAACAGGACTTCCGTACCGGCCAGGGGAAAACGCCCATTTCGAATTAGCCTTCTTCATGGCATTTTTCAAAGTGAATACTTTGGGAGAATTAATGCTACTGTTTGAATTAGAATCAGAATCAGCACTCCATCTCCGAGACCTCGAGGACAAATCGTTCATGAATTTCGACGGAACTTCCATCCCATGCTTTCTCGAACTTACAGTCGGAGCCATATACGAGGCCGGGGAATATCTCCCTAAGTTCATGTCATCACTATGTTCCGATTCGGATTCAAAGTTTGACCTGTTCCGCATCGCAATTTCATCAACAGAAAATCTTCCAGGAACAATAGGTTCTTCGTTGGTCGGTATCGAAGATTTGGAAGACCTCAATCTCCCTGTATATCTCAACGACCCACCGAAAATCGATTTGCTGACTCTGCTTTCACTCTGTCTCGGCTCTGTTTTAAACAGAGCAATCTGTTTCGACTCTGTTTTAGACAGAGCACTCTGTTTTCCATTCTCAAACCTGCTAAACTCAGTGCAACTTCTCTGTTTCTGAAGAACAGATTTATCCGCAAGCCGATCATATCCAAGCTGAGTAGCGAGATTCTCCGGTGTCTTGGGATTCCCCGAAGAGGGCCAAAGCCCTTGTAGAAAACCCGAATTCTCGAGGCTTTTGTGCTTTCGTAAATCGGCTGATAATAGGGCCGAATTGTGTCGCAATGGCGAAAGCGTACTGTTGGGAGATGGGATTCCACCATAATCGTTCGAGGATGAAGCTGTACTGGAGGTTGGCGAAAGGAATCTTGAACTGACTTGTCGAGATTTCGGCTTCTTGGGCTTAATAGCGGTGGCTCCGCCGTGACTCTGCATCGGAAAACACTAGTGGAGAAGAATTTGAAAAGGGTTTTGAGAATGATGGATTTGGAAAATGGGTGAGGAGTAAAACAAATGGTGCTTGAAACATGGCGGCAATATAGTTAACTAAGCCGGCGATTTAGTTGATTTCTTGTTAGTGGAGTTGGTTAAATTACAAAATTGCCCTTGTTTTTGAGTATCGATGTTGACCAAGTCCCTTAGGCTCAATTCAGGTCAATCGAATTGAACGGAACCCTTATTCATGTCGATGTTCAATCAGGTCGACTCCGAGTTGATCATGTGCTTATATATGTTTAATTTTGTTAATTTTAGCTTATATTGTATTACTGCATGTATAATTTTCTTTATAAACCCGGATCGATTGAAATACGGCTCAATGAAGCT
>JAQRGC011792470.1:0-14998 GCA_028659135.1 Plantago lanceolata
TAGATATAGAATCCATTTCTTATGGGATTCGCCCTAAAATCCAAGTTAGCAAACTAACACTAGTGGATAGAAGACCCCTAACGAGAAGGAAGGACAAAACAAAGCCGGGAAAGAAAGAATAAATTTTTTTCCACCTCATCCAACAGAGCCTTGAATTTCTTTTCGATCGATTCCGCATTCCACAGCTACCGGGTCCGATCAGACGTACATTCCGGGATAGACTTTCTCAGAGCATCAGGCTCATGGCGGAAAGATTGCAGGTTTCATTCCAACAACAACAACAAAGAAATAAAGACCTTATAGTTGGGACTTCGAACGAGTAGAGACAGTCGGGGACTGTCGTCCACTCGTACCATAACGTAAGTCAGGAAGATAGAACGAGCACTCGTTAATCTACCACTCTTATAGAGCCAGATAATTTGGACTCTGCTCTTTGGTTTGCAGAATGGCACCTATCTTCTTCAGTTCAATAGCAGAGCGCCTTCACAACCTTGCACCAAGCTGTGGAGTTAAGTAAAGGTCTAGTGTCGGACTGATGTAGGTCCCATTTCTCAGACCTACCTCAAAGAAGTAAGGGCCCGGTGAACTGTCTGAAAAGATCCTATGGGAATGGATCAAAGCGAAATCTATCACAAGTCATGCACGAAGAAAAAGTAAATAAAGAAGGATTGGAATACGATCACGAGAAAAGAGCTCAAGGATAACTTATATATTTGTCATTTTTCTTGCTATGGATTTCGATTGGAATCCTATTTCTTACTTGACCAACAACCAACATACTAGTTAAGGCTAATCAAAGACTTTTCTATGCTATTTCTTCGTAAGAAAATATAGAATGAATCAACTCCTTTTGGACTCGTCATAAGATAAGGACTTAGTCCCTTCACCAACAATGAAAAGACTAGTAGTGAAATGAATATAGAAGAAGAAAGAGGCAGATGACAGCAAATCATCATACCTACCTCTTATGTTATGCCTGGGCAACCCACATACATGTTAAATTGTGGCCCCAAGGGTCGAGGCTAAGGGTGTCTATCCACCGAAGCTAAGCTCACCAGCATCACTCCTTCGTTCCTATTTTCTTTGGAATGGTACTGGAAGTCGAGTTGTGATACTAATTCGATCTTACATGTATCGAAACCAAGGTCCTTAAACGACCAATTGGAGGAAAGAAAAATCCAATGATTTGTCACTCTCATATGGATTTTTCCACGAAGCTTTTTTTAAACAGAGTTTTCCAAGTAGTCAATCTATAGCGATTGGAAGTCTCTTCCTTCTTGTAAATAGCACTTATCTACAAGAACCAATAGGGAACGAAGTGGAAATAAAGAGACAAAAAAAAGAACTCCGAGAAAGGGAGATAGATCCTTAGCTCTAGTAGGAGTTAGGAGAAAATACAAATGAATCCATTTCGAGTTGTTTTGTATAAGATAAAATAGAAAAAAATTTCTTGCTTCCCCAGATTCTAGGAGTAGATAGAAATTTAGGAATCAATGAAAGAGAAAAGAGAAGGCTAAAGAGTCGATTGCAAAGAGAAGAGGACAGCATTCGACAGAACAGATACAGAAGTTCGAATCGCCAATGCCTTGCCAATAGAAGATCCCCTTGAACCAAAAAGAGGATGAGAGGCGTAATGGATGAAAGGCTTCTTTCAGAGTTTGCTGGTGCAAGTGGATTCCGAAATCACCTAAGATAAAAATATGGACGAATCCGTTTGGTGCACTCTATTTTAGCAGTCGAATGCACGAGAAAATGAGCAAGAAAAATGAACCACTATTCGATTTGCATCAATCAAACAAAAAAGACCAATAGAGTGCTTGTGCTCATAGGCTAGTCTAGTAAAGAAGAGAGACAGAGATAGGACCAACGAAGACAGAAAGAAAAGATTTTCCAATAGCTAAGAAAAGGGAAGAAGGGAGGGGATTCTCGGACACGGAAAAGGATCCAATGAATTCGAAAGAATTGAACGAGGAGCCGTATGGGGTAAAAATTTTATGTACGGTTCTGTAAAGTAACAGTAAGGGTGACTTATCTGTCAACTTTTCCACTATCACCCCCCATAAAATTCTGCCTTAGGTAAAGTTGACAGAGTACGATTAACCTCTGGATTTTAAATCATTGCTTATATACCCCGGTATTAACTATAATTTACAAGAACATTCTGTAGTCTTAGTAAGAGGGGGAGGGCTGAAGGATTTTCCCGGTGTGAAATATCACATTGTTCGAGGAACCCTAGATGCTTTCGGAGTAAAGAATCATCAACAAGGGCGTTCCAGTGCGTTGTAGATTCTTATCCAAGACTTGTATAATTTTTTGATACCATGTGAATCGCTAGAAACATGTGAAGTGTATGGCTAACCTAATAACGAAAGTTTCGTAACGGGACTGGAGCAGGTTACCATGAGACAAAAGATCTTCTTTCTAAAGAGATTCTATTCTATTAGGAACTCTTATATATATGTTATATGTCCAAGGTTCAATATTAAAAAAATTTTACAAGTTTTTCCTGACTTTGTCTGTGTGAACAAACAATTCGAAATACCTCGACTTTTTTCGAACAGATCCGGAAAAAATAATAATGATTCGAAGCACTTGTTTTTACACTATTTCGAAAACCCAAGAACTCAATCATATGAATATATAAAATAAAGTATTTCCAATCCTATTAGGAAAGGGAGCAAACGGATACTCAATTTAAAGCGAGTAAACATAATTCCATACTCGACCTCGTAGATACATATAGAATTCTGCGGAAAGCCGTATTCGACTAAAGTCGTATGTACGGCTTGGAGGGAGATCTTGAATATTTTTGGAGATCCACCCTACAATATGAGGTAAAAAAGCCAAAATAAGTGATTTTAGTCCTTATAAATAAATAAAAAAAGAAAACGGATTCTTCAACCCCTTTCACGCTCATGTCACGTCAAGGTACTGCAATTGCAGAAGAAAAAACAGTAAAATACGATCCAATTTTTCGTAATCAATTAGTTAACATGTTGGTTAATCGTATTCTGAAACACGGAAAAAAATCATTGGGTTATCAAATTATCTATCGAGCCATGAAAAAAAATTCAACAAAAACAAATCCACTATCTGTTTTACGTCAAACAATACGTAGAGTAACTCCCAATATAGCAATAAAAGCAAGACATGTAAGTGGATCGACTCATCAAGTTCCCATTGAAATAGGATCCACAAAGGGAAAAGCACTTACCATTCGTTGGTTATTAGCGGCATCCCGAAAACGTACGGGTCGAAATATATAGCTTCCAAATTAAGTTCTGAATTGGTGGATGTTGCCAAAGGGAGTGGCGATGCCATACGCAAATCAAATAAAGAAGAGACTCATAAAATGGCAGAGACAAATAGAGCTTTTGCACATTTGCGTTAATCCATGAACAGAATCTATCCATCTTTATTGGAAAAGAATCAAGAGAAAAAAGAAAGAATCGGAATTGATCGATAGATTTATCGAAACAAATGACAAGGAAACGAAAGATCAAACATAAATCATAGATCAACTAAGCCCTCTCAGGGACTTTTTTAAAGAGGAATCTCATGTAAATACTATGGAATAAGGTTTAATCTTGATCCTATTCCATTCCAAAAAAAGGAAAGTTTGACACAATTGGGATTTTTTTTTGAAATGGAATGCAGTTACTAATTCATGATCTAGCATGTACAGAATGAAAACTTCATTTTCGATTCTACGAGAATTTTTATGAAAGTATTTCATTTGCTTCTCTTCAATGGAAATTTTCCCAGAATGTATTCTTATTTTTTTCGTAATTTTTCTTCTGATGATCAATTCAACCTCTGATCAAAAAAAAAAAAGAGAGAGAGGGTCTATTGCCACAAGCTAAAGAAAATTTTACTATATATTATCTTTTGACAAGCTCACCAATCAAATAGGAAAAGTGGGAGCATCAAAAGGAATTCTCTATTTTTGAAATATAGCAAGACATAACTCTAGTAAAGATAGGAAGGAGAGAACCATCTAATTCGTAGAAAAAGGCTCTTATCCTAGATTATAGAATGATCCGTTAGGAAAATTGGAGTCAAGCCCCAAATAAAAAAAATAACCGGGATTGGTAAAATAGATACAGTAGAATGGATTGGACTCCCAGAACACCAACTTCTGGGACGACTAGGAGAAACCTGATCCCAGAAATGGACTAAGCTAGGCAAACCCCAGAGCTGTAACTATGGCATAAACAATAAAAGTAGACTCAGCACAATTGACTTCTTCTAAATACGATTTGCTGACCAAATAGAAATGTAAGGGAAAGCTTCACGCATAGTATTTTATAATCCACATTAATGGTTCACATAGAAAAATAGGCTTTCATTTCCCTTCATAAAAACTCGAAAAAGCTGTTTCCTTAACCCCCACTACGTAGAACGTTGAAGTAAGCTCCCTTAGTTCATTTTGGGAAAGGAAATCTAAAGTCATATCTAATTTGACACCAAACTAAACAACTATAAACAGGTTTCAAGGAGAAGAGGGCTTGGAACAATCCTTTGTGAGTCTAGTTGAAGTTATGAAAGGTCATGATAAAGAAACCAGCCTTGTCTTGGCGAGTTTCCGCACTTTTCGGTTATTTATCCAATAAGGCTTCTAAAAGATGTGCACAAAAGAAGAATCAAAGTCTTGGTCTCACTTAGAAATATGGAAGGGTCTGTTCTTATTTAAACAAATTTATATTTTTTTACAATTTATTTACAGAAGATAAGATGGCTGAAAATAAAAAAATGGAGAGTAAATAGACTTCTTTCTAGAATCTCTTGAGATCCCCCTTTTTCTCTGCTCTTAGACTTAGTCTAAATTTACTTCAAGCTAATCATAGAATTTCGATAATATCAAAACTCATAAACGTAAAAAAATGTATGCACTTAGTAATAACCTTTGCCCGAAACTAGCCCAGTATCGTGACTAAGCAAGGACTGGCCATAGTTATTATATTAGATTTCTAGTCTAGACTAATGCAGAGTTTACTATGGATTTGGGGTTAACTAATAAGGGCCCATATCTTTTTATTAGGCTTATTGCTTTTTCACGAGAGCTCGGTATGTCTTAGATTCGATGCTCGGAACCCTACCCTCTTCCTTATATTGTTGTTTGTTATCGATCTTTTTTTGACTACCTTTGTTTTGAATGAAGAGAACTGATACATTCCGTGTATATATACTATGAAGAGTCAAAAGAGGGTAGTTAGAGACAGTCAGCTGAAGAGCTGATGCCAATTAAGGAACAAAAAACTATCTATTTCACCTCTACCCCGAAATTTTACATACATGATCTTAAGAACGCATCTTTGAACCTAGACCCCGTAGGGGTTGTTGATGGACATTGCATTAATTAATGATTGTCTAGGCTGATTCAGTATATAATTGTGGCTTAAAGTTCGTTAGAAAGGAACAGGGCAGCTAAGCCTCAACTGGGAGTAAGGGTAGAAATAACTCAACTAAGAAGAATTTACACGCAAATAAAGGGCTAAGCGCAACTCGACCTAGCCCTGGATTGTATGAACATTCCAAAGATTTTTTTGGTGTTCGTAGGCGTATGAATTCTTAGAAAAAAGGTGATAGGCCAAAGGCAACAAAGGAGAACTACTTTGAATTCCTCTAGATCAAGCTTATCTTACATATCTAATTAAGTGATTTCCATTTTTCCTCTTCTTCCCAGCCATTTACGAAAGAAAGACTTACTTGAAATTAAAGAAGGTGCTATTCCGAAACTAAATTTGGTTTAGTCTTCTCAGGGTTAGAATGCTTAGTTAAGTTGATTAGGGGATCCAGAAAAGAGAGAATGGGGCCTGTTATTGTAATAATAACGTTGACACTTCTTTTTTCGTTGAAAATATTGTAATTTCCTTACTTTTTCAATACTTTTTAGACAATTCAAAAATTTTCTATATTCCAGACCGCCTTTCATGGACTAGTTTTTCGTACCTATTTTTCTTGTCCGATACTAATTTAACTCTTTCTACCCGGCGCTCTCATGCTCGGTGTATTTCATATACAAATTTTTTAGGATATAATTGCGTATAGTATATAGGAAAGGAGCATGGTTAAGAAAGAAGACTTAAGTCATACTTAAGTACCGCCTTAAAGTAGAAGAAAGCCAACCTTGCTTGGAACAAAGAAGACAGGGGACTTAGAAACGGGACTGGGGAGGGCTTTCTATTGATCTTTATTTCGAAAAGGTATCTTCGATCAAGGATCCTGTCCTTGACTTTCACTGCTTTGTTCATTCCTTTTACTGACTTACTATTGGATTGAAAAAAAAAAAGCAAATAGACTCTTTTATCACTTGCAAATTTCAATACTAAGATGTCTTTTTTCTCACACTTACCCCTTTCTCTGGGCCAGCTATCTTCTGAAGACCCTATTTTATTTTTATCTTACTTATAAACAGAATTGAGCTCTTTATGAACAAGTAGCATATTTCTGACTTATTTTTCTACTTACTAATTGAAAACTTTCTGGAAGATCTCTCTGTGGAGGTGTTTTAACCAGATAGAACTGTAGCGATTTTCACTTCGGATCTTCGAATGCAGATGCTTTTGATCTATTGGCACATTTGCATTTTCTGCAAGCCAGATTAAGAATAAGTCATTACATCTCTATGAATCATTTAAAATTCGTTTTTTATTTTTGGATCTAGATAGGTTTCTAAGTCCTTTTCAGACTACCCCAGGGCTCTTTTAGTAGAGTCTGCCTTCTTTTTTTCTTAACTTTAAAAGCCATTGATCAATTGGGGGCTTCCCTCTAAGACCCTTTTTCCTATGATGCACGGGAGCAATTAGGTAAAAAAATCTAAGCAAGTAAATGCCTGTCCGAGGCATCTTACATATCTATGTTCACCTACTTCAGAGTTTTTGCATGCATCCAATTGGGACCAAACAGATCACAGGTAATCAGGCACAAGGTAATTGGGATTTCTTGTTTCGAATAGAGTCATTTTTACCGAAAAATTTCTACCCTTTTCCATGACTTTTTATAGTGGAGTTTGAAGTCCGGTTCTTTAGCCGCCCGTCTATATAGAAGTTGACTACCTCGTTTAAGACTGCTGTCAAGGGGCTCCGTTCCATCTTTGGCTTCTTTCCGATTAGCCTCGACCAAGTCTACGTATTGGTGACATATCTTTTTCAAATTGAAGCTTCAATGTCGAATCTTTGGATTCAGGATCCCCGGGTGCCGCATACTCTTCTCTCTCTTTTTTAAGGTGATTTCTAGTAGTCTATAAATGGTTCAAGCTCAAGCCCTGAACTCAACGGACAGGGCGAGGGGGAAAGAGGTATTTTCTTTACATACAATATTTTTTTTTCAATAAGATATGCGCGAGGGAAGGAAGAGGGGCTCGAGCAAAAGCGAGAAGCTATGAATGAAGAAAGAGCTTAGCTAAAGCTGAGAAGAAGATTTCTCCGATAGTTCAAGTTAAGTCTTAGCTTTTAAGTAGTTGTATCGGGTATTTGCACCGGGGCTTTTGATAACTTAACCGTAGGAAGATATTCTTTATATTATATAATTTATAGTCATAGTCCATGGGAGCTTGAGCAGAGGAATAGAATTCCAAAAACCTGAAAGGGACTAGATTGTTCTTTTTTGGTCCCCGTCGAAAGGAGTGCCTACCAGGTCTTCTTTCATTTTTGTCTTTTCTCACCTTCTTTTGTTCGCCAATTTTCTACCTTTTTGCAGAACCAGTGCCACGCTACAACTATGTGGGGGAAATAGTTACTTAATTCATTAATATACAACATCCAATCTCGTTGTGAATGACAGGAATCTACAAAATAATAGTATGAATCCCAAGTTTCCTTAACTTTGACAATTGAACTTCTTCTTAACACCGAGTTCTTTTTCGTTCTTTCTTTTCTATCTTTATTTTTTCTTTGTTTGCCGATTTCACTCCTAGTTCAACAATTAGAGTTGTCTGGCACAGTTATGATTGTGAATCTCGGAAACGCTACTCCTGCTGATTTCTTGGTCCTTTCCCACGCATAGCGTTATTGTACGAACAAACCGGAACTGCCTGTCTTCCGATTAGACCAAACAGATCCTTCTAGTGTAGACTCGGGCCCATATTACGGCTCACCAAAGTAGATTTAACTTGCTCAATTACATATCCCCCAACCATTGGAATTCTTTAAAAAGTATTGCTTATTAAGTTGAGAACGATTGTTACAGGGGAACTCCAGAGGCCTTATGAAAGGTGTTGTGTAGATAGATTTGGTTTATTTTACATTGATCCTCTCGCTAAAGTGGAGCCCTATCCTGAAAAGGTTCTGTGGGACCCGCTCTTCTTGTAAAAACCTTAATTTCCTATTTTTTTTTAGTGAGTCAGCCAATCTTTTCGGATGTTTATTGGACGAGCGAGGTCAGACCTTTACTTTAGACGCCGGTCTATCTGCCGAGTTGGTCTTCGCCACGTAGTCCCCCATTGACTATTCTTTGTCTATTCCAAAGAAAGCATTCGCTCTACCGGAAAATGAGGTGCTCTAGCCAGTTGCACCTTCCAGCATAACTACTTACGACTTCTCCACCCTCCTATCTTCTATTTTCTATATGATTCTTTCGACTATCGATTCTGACTTAACAGCAAGGTTCCCTCAGTATGGGAAGGCTTTGTTGCATCGTGACTACGGTCAACCACTTCTTTATAGGTCGACTGAATGGACTCCCCGAAATACCAATCCCGATTGGTCAAAGACGCTTTCCCACCGGTTAGACAAGAAAGAAGTAAGGCATGGATGGCCTCGAACTTATGGTTTTAGGATTACTGTGCATCTTCTCTTTTCACTTGACTACTTGAACCGGAAAAAGAAAGCAAATCGATTGGCTTTTTGTCTTTTGAGTCACGCTCAAACTCCCTTCTTCCTTAGGAAAGGGAAGCTCAACAATGACCTCCTTTTCCACGCACTAAAAAACTCGAAATTCCAATATCTGGATCAGATGAATTGCTTGGAAAATAATAAAGATAGAGTTTCATGGGAATATCTTCCTAACATATATGTAAATCTGATGTTTTTTCTTACTCTCGTTTCACCTTATTCATCCTCCGGGAGCTTTCGGTCCTAATTCTTACGAGAGGTTTTTTGAGAATTAAGAAAGATTCCTGTTTTTTGAAACGACTTTATGACGAAGGGGCAAAGGTCAACTCTAGATCTACGTAATAAAGGGGCCCAGCCAAGCAGCAATACCTAATCTAGGACTTTGCGTAAGGTAAAGCATCGCACCTATTCCTTTAAGTTGGATTCCTTTTTTATTTATTAAGGTGTTATGACGTTGACCGGGCAGGGACCTAGAGTTCCACTCTCTTCTACTTTATTTTTAAGAAAGAAGGTCGTTGTTACCTCGCTTATGCACGCTTTATTGGAATAAATTAGCTATCTTCGAATCTATCTCGATCTATCATCAAGCTCCCCAAAAGAGAAAAAAGAAAGGGGAAGGCTTGGTAAAATTAGCCAATTCGTTGACTAGTCCATCACCGCAAACTATCGGAGCTACTATGAGGTGGGAATCAGATTAGGCACGAGAATCATAGTTGGTTGCATAATCACATCACACGGGAAATGGAAAAAATTCTTTTTGCTTTCAGTCGATGAAAAGAATAGACCAGTAGTGCAAGGTTGTCCTCAGCTCGTAACGTAAGTTAAGGTCTTGCTTGGCTTAAGTCCAAAAACAAGTCCTTGCGTTTAGTTGACTTTAATTTTCGGGAAAAATACCCCAACAACAGCTGCTTGCTAATAACCCTATGTATGAGAAGCATACTGAAAACAGCTTTGCTAGTCGCTTTTTGGTGAGGCAATCACTTAGCAAAGCGAGAGACGTGGGGCGGAACCGTTCTAAATTTCCTCAAATCAAAGTGGAAAGTAGGCGCAAAGAAGGGAAATGTTAGTGCAATGGG
Organism: Plantago lanceolata; assembly: GCA_028659135.1. Taxonomy (NCBI): domain Eukaryota; kingdom Viridiplantae; phylum Streptophyta; class Magnoliopsida; order Lamiales; family Plantaginaceae; genus Plantago; species Plantago lanceolata. Next base: position 9,911 of record JAQRGC011792470.1, read on the forward strand.
AAAGGGCGGAAGAAGACCGACGGAAAACTATGCTGGCCCAACAAGGGGTCTAGGATGAGGAGCGAATCGAATTTTAGATATTCGTATAAAAGAAAGTGAAAATATTTCATTTTCCATTTCACCTCCTGACTCACCCTACTTGAATGAACCTTGATTGCTCTAGTCCATTTCCATATTGATATTCCTATCGAATCAGTCCTTGACGAGTCAGTACTTTAAACTACTAGTGGTCTGTATTTGTTTCCAGCGTCTCTGTCCCCTTGCCTGAGGTTTTACTAACTGGGGAGAAAGGTGGGTCTATATTTACATACACAGGCGGGTCGGGCGAAGAATAATTTACCATATTTTATTGTCCTAGAATCCTTGATTAGCTCTATCTATTTTATAGGGCAACCATTTCTGTCAAGACGGCTTACTAGAGAGTGCGGAGATGTCTATTTTTGTTTTCTTCCTTTTATATGTTTTAGACGGAACACCAAACAGGACTTTGTCAATACCAATAAAAACACTATCACCCCTTCGAAAGTTATCTTTTTCTTGGTTCATTTTCAGTCAAGTTAGTCGCAGTTTCTCCTTCTTTTTTCACTTATGAAATTTATTTCTATCTAAAGAATAGAAGCCCCTTATTAAAGGTAAAATAGGACTCTGCCTCTTCGCGCATTAGGAGTGACAAATAAGAGGCATCTGATAGGCTTATCCCCTAGTCTTTTGGATATGATTCTGGTGGATTGACTAGTTCAGCTACATTCGCATGCCCACGTAAAGTAAGGAAAGACCGAACAGCATAAGTAATGGATAAATCATTATATATTTACTCGGGAACTTACTTGACCATGTTTTTCGAAATGACTTCTTTCCATTTTCTCCGCGACCTCCTTGTAGTAAACATAAGACTAATGTTATGTATGATGTTATGAGAAAATAAGCAAGAACGTCTAAACCCGGAACTTTAGTCAGATTCTTTTTTTTTTTCGATGTATATGTTTATTTAATAAAAGCTAAAAGAAAAGCTCAAAATAAATGAGTACTAATAGAGAAAGTTAATTAAAAAAAACCATTGGAGCCGAGCCAGACAGGGCAGAAAGTAGAAAGAACTAGTATCTTCGTTCTCAGCATGGCACATAGAAAAGAAAGGGATATCTTCAACATATACATAAATCTATCGAAATCTAAAAAAGACTTTGGTTTAGAAAGATATCCCGGAAATGTAAGAAAAAAACTATAATGTGAGTCTCTGCCATCTACAGTAGCTAAGCCAGTTGAAAACATATTATCTCATCTGACCAAGAGTCAACCCTATAAACCCCATTTTATCTTTTTTCGAGCCTTTCCCATCTCTGGTCTCATAAGAGAGCTCCTGCATTGCCCTCTAGTTTAGGGGTAGGCGTGGTCCAAGACCTAGAACCCTATCCGACGTAGCGATTCCAAGATCATGTTCATGCAGCCTCCTTCCCCCGACCAGAAAATAGGTGAGGGCTTTTCCCATTCTACTGTACTGGGGTGGGAGACACCCGAATGAACTTCATCTGCTTGTTGTTCTACTATATCCAATAAACCCCTATTAATCTGAAAGTACTCTCCAGTGATGAGAGCCCCGGAATCAAACAAGTGGACATCTCCATAGTGGCTAAAGTAGACTTGATTGTTTCTTTCTTTCGCCCTTGTCATTCTTTCGTGGACCCTCTGGTACTGGGTAAGCGTCAGCAATCGACTTTGCAGAGACTGGTCCTCTCGGATATTCTGTAATGAAGGCAAGTTTCTTCTGAGATTTTCTTAGAAGCACAGGGATAGAAAATCATTTACAAAGTCATCTTCGTCTTCTAATTTACCCTTTCATTCTGATCATTTCGAACAAGACATTTCGACTTTTTATTTTTCTCTTACTAGTACTAGTGGTTCCATCCTCTCTGAGCCAACAAAGTGATCTTTTCTTTCAGTCTCTTCTCCCGGATGCTTTCGCTCTTCATCTATATAACTATATAATAGGATTCAACAAGCTAGAATTCATCGAAAGCCGCCCGCCGGGGACGAAGGTGTCATTCTTTGGCTAGTGTCAGAACTCCGGATGCTCGTTCCTTTTCGCGAGCTCGTGTTCCTAGATAGGGATCCATCATGAATCGCAGAAAGAGCAGCTGCAAATGCCCCTTTCCTGTTGGATTTCTAAAAGTAAAGGGACTTTAACTCGCCTTTGAAATCCTTCTTTCTTGGTCCTATCCTGGGTTTGGAAACCGAAGAAAATCCTTCTTCTTATATTCCTAGGAGCTCCGCGAAGTATAAGAGGTTCTTTAGGTTGTCAATGCTAGACCGGGAATATCCCATCTTCCACCCTATCCCCAAGACCCTAGCGATTTCCTTTTGTTCTTGGTATCTAATCCATGATTCATGATGGAGGACTAGTTCCTACCTATATCCATTGACTTCTTCTATCGACCTATCTTCCATCACCTTTATAGATTTCCTAGCAAAGAGATCTCGTATTTGTGACTTAGGCAAGCCTTTCCTTAATGGTACGAGCGGACGTCAGCCCTGCTCGACCAAAGTCTTTGTCATCTTTGCTGCGAACTTGTCTCTAGTGCCAAAGTAGTTCCTGCCGAGTCCTATTTCTTTCTCCGTTTCCAGCATCGTCTTTTTCTCCTTTTCTTTTTTTTGCTATATTCATCTTTGATTCTCTCGAATCTCTGTCTGTGCTTCCTAAGATTAGGACTCGAACCCGTGCGTACAGGCTTTCTGACCTGATGCGAAGACATAGGCTCAAGATTTCTTCAAAGTCTTCTAAGTGGTATTTGCCGTTCTAGTCCCTTTCCATGGATTTAGGAGATAGGGAGTAAAACTTATGTATGTGGGAAAATGCTGGAAATCTATTTTATTCTTTATGACTGAGCGAGCCTCCTACCTTAGAGCTGGGAATCTGTCCTCCTTTCTCTGTTCGATAGTCCATTCATGGAATCGTTTTTTCTTTTCTAGCCGCCCTTTCTCTCCATGTGGACCCGATACTATCTATTCCGAAAGCTTTCTTTCTTTTCTGGATCGATGGAAAACTCTTCTCTTTTTTCTTTTCCCATTTCTTTTCACCCAAGGGACTGTGTCCCTGTCTTAGGCTTTTTAGATCAGGGCGAGGGTTGGTTTGCCTCGATTCCCTCCCTTTTCTCTTCTTTTTTTCTAGGGTAGGCTATTTCTCTTCTATGAGATTTTTCTTCTACGATAATTGAGAATGAAATTGACACCGTTCCGGAAGAGGAGTGAAAGTGGTCTTATTTGCTTTCTTTGCTGTGACCTCCTTTTGGAAGAGGAAAGATGCAAGAGAGAGGTCTAAAGGTTGTGGAATTGAAGCACGAAGCCAGAGATTCAATGAAAGGGAGTGCGTTGCAGCTCGACTTCAAATAGAATTAGGAAGCTTCTAGTTAATCCAAACTTTCTTTTTTTCCGCACTTATCTTCATTTTCCCCGGTTGCAAGTCCATTCTTTATTGGGGCTGCTTTTCAGCACAAAGATCTCTATTTGCTGAGCCTAACTCTATTTTAAGCAAACACTTTAGCTCGTAGAGCTAGTTCGTGGGTTTCTGGGCGTTGTGTTCGAGGGAGATAAGTTATGGTATAGAGAACAAATCCATCTAGCAGAGTTTCCTATTCGCGATGTATCCAGTCCTAAACTAGCCTCATAGCTATGGCGGAATGCAGATGCCCTTAGCCATCCAGTGACTTCTTATTGAGCTACTTTTAGTTGATGCCATTATTGCCAAAGTAGAGATCCCGCAGCTCCCCATAGTCTAGTATAGGGGGAGGTGTCCAAAAACCAGAAAGGAATGGGTTGCTTGTCCAATTAGTAGTAAAAATTCTTATTTTCTATTCCCAACTTGATTTTTATTATTAATAATTTCTAATTCGAACCAAGGACGGGTTTGGGGATTCTTTATCTTCGGTAGTTTATCTTCGGTAGATCGAGACACCCTTAGTCTTGCAGGAGTCCCAGTGTGTACAATAAATCTTCCCTCTAACACACCAGCGTCACCAACGACGAGATCGCTTCCATAGAAAAAAGGGCCCTTTCCCAATTTGAGACTTTATTTGTCCCATGCTTTTGCATCTCTGGAACATGAATGGAAATTAGTGTCAAATTTAATTAGTTAGAGGAGGCTGATCAATACATTAGACCAAATGGGTCTAGAATAGAAAGTGCCTTTGAGATAATGGTAATTTCCACGCCAGAGCCATCCGCTTCACTTCATAAAATAAACTACTCTATTCTGAGTTAACTAGGAAGTAGGCGAACCATAAGATACGAAAGTAAGTGATGACAAAGAGGAAGAGATCGAAGAAAAAAAGAAAACTTTAAAAACGGGAAAAGATAAATTCACGAAAATAGGAAACGAACCCAGTATACAATAGAGAGTTGGGACCCTTTAGTTGTAGATCTTGGAGCCAGCAGTGAAGAGTATTTTTCGCTAGTATTTTCTCATCATTTGAACGGATGGAAGATTTACATTTTTCCTTTAATAGGGGCTGTCCCCTTGCGAGTGCTACCGTATAATAAGCCCAGAGTTTTAGGCTTCTATCGAATCTAGCTATCCAAAAATTACATAGTGAAAATACGAATGAATAGCAAGAGAAAGAGATGAACGAAACAAAGCTATTTTTAGTTTTGGTAATCCGGGCTGGGAACCAGAATCACACCTTGGGGAACGGAAAGATCGTCTGTAGGTTTATTCCTCCCGCACCCATACTCTAGTCAGGTCAGATTACGCTTTCTTCGAACTCATTCATAGGCACTTTCCATTAGCTAGACTTCACTTTATAAAAAAATAAATAGTTGAAGCGTTTATGTGAGTTCAGCTTAGGAGAAAATTAGCCCCAGCGATAAATCCCTCAAAATTGTTTGGTTGTTGTGCGCGTCTCGGAGGGGTAGATCAAATTAATCCGGCAGAATTACGTAATTATGCATTCGATGGTTCCATTTTCATTAACTATGTAACTTCCCTTGCGAACAGCTATTTCTCTTCCTTCTGTGGCATTTTACCTTCAAACATTTGATTCACTAGCATCAGAAAAAACCAACAGCTAGGCCAACAAGCCCAATGAGAGGGAACCTAGT
>JAQRGC011792512.1:0-17412 GCA_028659135.1 Plantago lanceolata
TCAGGGAGGATCACCTCACTGTAGCTAGTGGGCCCCACAGTGGGGGCCACACACTGCAGTGAGGGATCCTCCCTGATCTCCCCCCTAGGATCGAATAAACCAAATATCTAATATACATCTAAAGTGAGAGCGGTCGAGCTATCTAATACACACCTAAAGTAATAGAATACTGTAGCTCAAAACATTCTCAGCAATCGGAGCCACATGTGGAATCGGAAAAGAGGTTGTATAATGTAATCAGACTTTGTGAGTGGTGTCTGGCTGGTTATGTTCCCGCCAAACCCTGGCGCCATTTCCCGCCTTTACCCCTTCTCTTCTCTCTCCATTTGTGTTTCTCTCTCTTCTGTGTTAAAACCTTTCTATTATTATTCTCTTTCTTCACTTACTCACTGACAAAAGTACAATCGGAAAATGGCTCCGGCGAAGAAAGCCAGCAACGGCCGGTCGCCGCTCGTCAATCAACAGCGTCAGATTACCTCCTTCTTCCTCAAATCCCCTTCACCATCACCATCACTTTCAAAATCAAAACCAAACCCTAATCCCAATCCCGCCAGCTCCACCCCTAGCCCTAGCCCCAGCCCCGTCACTCCTTCGCCTATTCAATCCGGCGCTAAAAAGCCTCTACTAGTAATAGGATCTTCTTCGTCTCCTTCTCCACCAAGCGCCGCCCCTAATAAGAAGCCTTTCGGGACGGAAGTGATTGACAGGAGTGTTAGGGTTTATTGGCCGTTGGATAAGTCGTGGTACGGAGGCTTAGTGAAGTCGTTCGATAAGTTGTCCGGGAAACACTTGGTGCAATATGACGATGGGGAGGAGGAAATGTTGAATTTGTCCGAGGAGAAGGTTGAGTGGATTGAAGAGGAGCCGCCGAAGAAGAAGCTTAAGAGGTTGAGAAAGGTTTCCGTGGTGATGGATGATGATGATGATGAGGAGGAGGAGGTTGTTGAGAAAGTAGGGGATGATGATGACTCGGCGGATGAGGATTGGGGGAAAAGTGCAGGAAAGGAGGTGGTTGAGGATGGGGATGATTCGGAGGAGTTGGATTTGGAAGAAGAGGAAGAGGAAGATGATGGTAGATGTAGTGCTAGGAAGAAGGTCGATGTTAAGAAACGGAAGGTGGTTGCTGGAAGAATTGGTTTCGATTCGAACAAGAAGAGCAAAGTGGGTGGAATTAGCACAATTTCAGTTGGTGTCAGCTTGGAGAAGCTTACTGAGCCTGCTAAGAATAGTTCTGATAGTAAGTGATTATGTTGAAGAAGCTGTTTTACTATATTTATATGTTTATTAAGCTGATCATTGACTGCAGAACAAGAAAATGTTGATTGCGTGATGTTAATGAGCTGTAGCTTTTTAATTTAATTGAGAGCGTGCGAGTTCTTTGTTCAGTTCCGAAGTTATTATTTTCCACATATGGTTGGTTTATATCCTGATTGTGTGCAATTAATTTATTTTGAATCAAAGATTTGTGATTTCCAATTTTACTACTGTTAGTTATTAATATGATAACTAATAAGTGATAAGCTGGTGTGACTAGTGGCAATGTACAATTGCCGGGTGTAGATTGTTTATTTGTTTTAAAGTTCCAGTTTACTTCATTGTAGACATGAAGGCGTCTCTTCTGGATAACCATTTAGTAGATGCAGCAGAAAGATTTAGCGGACGTGAAGCTAAGAAGTTCAGCTTCCTTGACGTGTAAGTTGTTAAAGATCATTTTATTACCTGATTGAGATTGGATTCGGACATTTTGTGCAACCACACCTTTCATAGTTGTAAATGTTTTTCCATCTTAAAATCCATATCCTGTTAAACATTTGTCTTCTTCTTAACAAATCAACTGCCACTTCATCTTTTATTAACAGGGACCGAAGGGATGCCAAAAGAAGGCGCCCTGGGGATGTAAATTATGACCCGAAGACCCTGTACTTACCGCCAGACTTTTTGAAAAGTTTAACGGGTGGCCAGGTAATTTCATTTCTCAGTTTCTGGTTTTGCCTTGTATGAAGATGTCTTGAATCAGTCGTTCTAATGCACTTGATTTAGAGGCAATGGTGGGAGTTCAAGTCAAAGCATATGGATAAAGTTCTCTTTTTCAAGGTAACATCAATGTCGATTCTAGTCCATATATTGACTATATGATTCTTAGTTTTTTTTTTCCTTATCTCTGAGCGAACTCTTTGTCATTGTACCAGATGGGCAAGTTTTACGAACTTTACGAAATGGATGCACATGTTGGGACTAAAGAACTTGGTTTGCAGTATATGAAGGTAGTAGGACACTTGTGTTCTTATGTTGTTATGAATTCTGCATATTACTTGTTGGTTGCCTGGATCAAAGAATGGTCTTCTCATAGATGTTTGTGTTGTCAGGGAGAACAACCTCACTGTGGATTTCCAGAGAAGATCTTTTCAGTGAATGTTGAGAAGCTGGCTAGGAAGGTATTCTCTTGTAATAAACAATTCTGGCTGTAATCTCGTCTGCACCATCATTCGAAACTCGAAAGATAGATTTATGTGTACTTTGGTTAACAGGGATATCGTGTTCTTGTTGTTGAGCAAACAGAGACACCTGATCAGCTTGAGATTCGTCGAAAAGAAAAAGGCTCGAAAGATAAGGTTAGTCCAATAGTTGAGATCTAAGAAATTAAGTTACATTTATGGCCTTATAATATTGTACCTTGGGCTGAAACAATTTTCCAACTTATACAAGGTTGTGAAACGCGAAGTATGCGCAGTAGTTACAAAAGGAACTTTAACAGAAGGAGAAATGCTTTCAGCGGACCCTGCTGCTTCTTATATATTAGCAATTACTGAAAGCTGTCAAGTTTCGTCAAACCAGGAAGGGGTCCATGTATTTGGCATATGCGTGGTTGACGTTTCAACGAGCAAAATAATCATTGGACAGGTACGCGGGAATGATTTATTCATCTTAATTCACCTATCACCTGGGTGTGTGCTGTCTGCATGAGTAATTTTAATACGTTCAATTGCTAGTGGTAGTGGGACTAAATATGCTTCAATTGCCAGTTCAATGATGACGCAGATTGCAATTCATTGTGCTGTCTATTATCTGAGCTAAGGCCAGTGGAAATTATCAAACCTGCTAAGCTGCTCTGTCCGGAGACTGAAAAGGCACTGTTTAGACACACAAGAAACCCCCTAGTAAATGAGTTGATTCCGTTCTCAGAATTTTGGGATGCTGAGAAAACCATCCGTGAAGTGACAAGCATCTATGAAAGGTTTGGTGAAAATTCATGTGATTCCTCTGCTACTGAAACATCTGTCCCTTTAAAGGATTCTTTGGCGGGTAATAGTTCTGCGAAGTGCTTGCCAGATGTATTATCCAGCCTTCTCAGTGCAGGTGAGGCCGGAAGCCAAGCTCTCTCAGCCCTTGGTGGCACTCTTTTCTATCTTAGGCAAGCTTTTCTTGATGAAACTTTGCTCAGATTTGCAAAGTTTGAGTTGCTTCCATGCTCTGGTATCGGTGAACTCGCACAAAAACCATATATGATTCTTGATTCAGCTGCACTTGAAAATCTTGAGATATTCGAAAACAGTAGAAATGGAGACTCTTCCGGGTAAAACTTCACTGTTTGTTTATTTATTTTAGTTCTTCCCTGATGTTAGTTTTGCCAGCATTTTCATGCTTTGTCATCCTTCTTGTGGTCTCTGCAGGACACTATATGCTCAACTGAACCATTGTGTTACGGCATTTGGCAAAAGGTTACTTAAAACATGGCTTGCGAGGCCTTTGTATCATCTGGAATCTATCAAGGAACGTCAGGATGCTGTTGCAGAGTTAAAGGTACCCTTGGTATTTCCGAGTTCTTTCCCTGTATACCAGTTCGCCTGTGGTTAGCTTCTTTTGGGCTCCGCATGTTTAATTTTTTATTGTAGTTCCCAATTGAACTACACTGATGTGTTGTAAAACAGGAAAATGGGGATATAATAACTATTAGGCGAAACGTATATTGTCTGGTGCACCTTTGTGCATTTTGAAATTCATGGGAAACAGTAGAAGAGAGCAACCAAGGGAAAATGAATGGTGTCGTACAACATTTATGCTTTTGATTATGATATATAAACAGGAATCATCCTGGAAAAATTGAATTAATGCCAAACACAAAGAAAAATATTGTTTTCTTTATTTTCCTCAATAATTTTCTGAGGTATTTGATTTTTCCCGTCATTGTTTTCAATTTGCCTAACTTTCCGAGTTGCATAACAGACGAGAAGCTGAAAATGTTGTTAAATTGTGCTTGGGTAGTTGGTGTAATTTTCTTCTATCTAGGAACAAGACATCTTTTATTTACGGTCAAATTTAATGTTTTATCTATGTTCAGATTTTGGTGTAGCTTTCTCATTGCATGTGATTAGATGATTTATCGATTATGATTCATCATTGTAATCTCCGTCATCCATCATTCTCTTCTAATGTAGGGAGATAATAAATCAGCCGTTCTTGAGTTTAGAAAAGAATTGTCCCGGCTTCCGGATATGGAACGTTTGCTTTCACGAGTCTTTGCTGGAAGGTAAAATAAGTTTTGGTTATTTCATAACTTTTGCCAAGGATAATCAACCACATTCTCTAATGGAGTTTCATATTTTGGATAAGTGCAGTGAAGCTAATGGCAGGAATGCAAATAAGGTTGTTTTGTATGAGGATGCATCAAAGAAACAGCTCCAGGAGTTTATTTCTGCTCTACGTGGATGTGAAATGATGACCAACGCATGCTCTTTGCTTGGTGGTATTTTAGAAAAGGTGGAGTCCAAGCTGTTACACCATCTATTGACGCCTGGTACAAACTTAATAAACTCTCTTACTTTATTATGTACGGTTGTTTAGCATCTTATCATTACTTTGCTTGCAGGCTCCGGAGTTCCTGATATCAATTCGGTTTTGAGGCATTTCAAGGATGCCTTTGATTGGGAGGAGGCAAATAGTTCAGGGCGTATAATACCTCGAGAAGGGGCTGATATTGATTATGATGCTGCATGCCAAATAGTCAAGGATATTGAATCCAGTTTGAGCAAACATTTGAAAGAACAACGCCGCATACTTGGAGATTCATCAGTAAGATCTCTCTCAGTAACTTCTGGTCTGCAACTTCCAATCATTAGCTCCACCACATTTCTTGAATAATTTTTATTTTTCCTATAGATATCGTATGTACAAGTTGGAAAGGATAAATACCTTTTGGAGGTGCCTGAGAGTCTGTCACACAGCATATCAAAGGAGTACGAACAAAGATCATCCAAGAAGGTTAGAGATCTAACTGTACCCAACTTCTAGGATGGTTTCGGTGTTTCTGTTTGTATTCCTTCTCTGATGCCATATTCCCATAAGCTGTAGATCTGATAGTTCTGCCGATCTGTAAGGATGATCTATTTTACTGCATTTTCGAGTCAGGAAGAGCAATATATCTTATCTTTTTTATCTCATATGATTATTATATTATACGGAGTTAAATCATTTGTAGAAAAATTTCATGTTGCTTTCCACCATCTCTTAAAATCTACATCATTCTTTACTAGTCAGTTACATTTACTTCAATTATTCAAGAAAAATCTTGATGCATTCTGGTTTAGAATCTATTTTTCTTTCCTCTTTCTTTTTTTTGGTCCTTATCTCTCCAAAAGGTTAGCTCTTGTTATATTTATGTTATTATGGATGCTTATAAAGTTATATGAAGTTCTTTAATTCAAGAATTTGCCCCAGCATGACAACTGGTGATTTGTTCCTTGTGCTACACATTGTTATGAGACATTACCAATTTCTTGTGTAGTGCGCACATGTTCTTTCCTATTATTTTTTCCCGTTATCCTGACTCCTTCCAACTTGTTATTTGGAATTCGCATCATTAACAAGGGATACCACTTTGGTATTGCTTCGTTCTGATTTTTTTCTCTATTTTCATTTTCCTTTTTTTTTTTTAAATCTTGTAGGGTTTCCATCGGTACTGGACTCCAGTGATTAAAAAGTTAGTTGGGGAGCTGTCTCAAGCTGAATCAGAGAAAGAATCAAAGCTGAAAAGCATTCTGCAGAGATTGGTTGGACGATTTTGTGAGCATCACAGTAAATGGAGACGAATGGTCTCTACTATTGCAGGTACCAGTGGATTTTCTAATCCTGGAATGTAGGTTGGTCTGTTCTCAGCCCCACTCGCATGATAACCTCACATTCTTCCCCAGGAGCTTCATTCCTTGTCACGGGAAAAATGACTTCTCATGATTCTTGCTGTCTTTAATTTTTCCCAGTGTTGTCTACATGTGTTATTCATGGTAGAAAACTGATCAGACATTTCACTAGCAAACAGCTGCATAAATATATCTATGCTGTCTTAGTTAGGTTCATCAGTGGTTGTGCATTCATTACAAACTACAAATAGGTAGTCTACTTTTGCATCCTTCGAATGTTTGTCTCGCTATTGTGAGAACTTTTGTTCCTTGTTGAAACTCCAATGAGTTCCGAAAATTCAACGGACAAATGACCTTAGGTATATAAGGATTCCAACATACTTTGATATATGACATAGGGGTCACATTTGTACATTTTCTGTAGAGACAGTCTAAACAGCAAACTAAACTGTATCGAGTATTACACTTGTGAACAATCACACAAAAAGTGTAGGTAATAAAATGTATTATTTATATTCATCTTTTAGCATATCTTTATCTGCTAGAACTTGCTAAAAATTTGATGATCTAAATAATTGACATTATGTTTTACTTTTTTTACTGAAAATGTGGTTGAAGAAAGGTGAAGAATTGTAGGAGGTGAATAAAGTAATAAAGATATGAATATGCTAGTTGCTAAAAAGTTAAAACTGATTTAAGTTCATTGTCCACTCTTGTAAAATATACATGCAAAGATAAAATATGAAAACGAAAAGGTGGAATAAAATAGTTCCCAAAGTTAAATTATCACCAACAAATACATGTTATAATCATTGCGTTCATATATCTTTGCCGCTGCTCTGTCTCCCTTGTTGATGTATAAATCAGTGCTGTAGCATCTCTATTTTTACTGCAATTTTCACAAGAATAGTTCAGAAAAGAGGTTTGCGGGATAGTCTCATTGAAAACTTGACTGCTTCAACTTTTGCAGAACTGGATGTGTTAATCAGCTTGTCAATTGCAAGTGAATATTATGAAGGAAAATCATGCCGTCCAACTCTGTACCCATCACGTATTGATGAAGTGCCAATCCTTGGTGCTAAAAGTTTAGGCCATCCTGTTATTAGCAGTGATGCTTTATCAGAGGGTACATTTGTCTCCAATGATGTCACGCTTGGTGGATCAGGTCACGCCAGATTTATACTTCTTACTGGTCCTAACATGGGCGGGAAATCTACACTTCTGCGTCAAATTTGCTTGGCTGTCATTTTGGCCCAGGTTAATTTTGACTCCCGTTTTAGCAGCGTCATTGCCTATAATATCCTTTATTCATGGCTCTTTTTTATTTGTCTCAGGTGGGGGCAGATGTACCAGCAGCAAGTTTTGTTTTGTCACCTGTTGACAGGATATTCGTTCGTATGGGTGCTAAGGATCAGATTATGGCTGGCCATAGCACATTCCTAACCGAGCTTTTGGAAACTGCATCTATGCTGGTAAGAACAATCTTGTCCAAAACTAGTCCTAGTATTTTTATAGAATGCAGGATAGGGATGTCCTTCATTTAGCCGTAATTCTCTTCTGATCTTGAGTAGATGAAATCTCTAGCGGATGCATAGCTTTTGAAGAAATTAATTATCTCGTCTCGAATTTAAATTAAAGGATCCATATTCCTTTCTCATTTTTTCAGTTATTGTTTCTAGTTTTGCTTGCCCTTCACCCTAGCTTATCTAGTACTACCGTTTTATACTTTTGATTTTGCAAGTCCATATTTTAGCTTCTGAACCTCTCTTACTGCTTGATGATGCAGTCTTCAGCAACCAGAAACTCACTTGTGGCACTGGATGAGCTCGGACGAGGGACTGCAACATCCGATGGGCAAGCCATTGCGTATGTGCAATATAGACCTTTAACTATGGTTTAAATCATGTATTAGAATTACTTCGTATAGACTAACAAATAATAGTATGGATAACTTCCTAGAGCACCAACACCCCCAGGCCCCAACATTGATAGAATTGAATTTACTCAGATGTCACCTCACATTATGATTTTGAGTGGAAATAGTGAACAGTTTACTTGCCTCACAATTTTTTAATTAGCACTACGGTTTGATGGAGGGCGATAATACTTTTGGGTATTAGTTCTAGGTTATGTATGTTGCAGGACAAAGTGGTTATTTCCGGGTGTTTTACTCGTGGTTGTATTAAGATGTAGTCCTAACAGTCTTGTTAGGTTTAACAAGGTGTTGGTATCTTTTGGAGGCGGCAGGGGTTTCGTCTTGATGAGAGAAAGCTGTGTGTTGATGAGAAATTGTAGTAAAATATCTACAAGTGATAGTGATGCCTATACTTGGTCCCTTTGGCCGTGAGGCACCCATTTTACTTGCTAGATAGATTTGAATTTTATGAACTCGTTTTCTCCTTAATCTCCTATTTGATTTTGTTTTGTTTTATCTACATGTGATATAAGTGATGCCTATACTCAGTCGCTTTTGCCGTGAGGCACTCATTTTACTTGGTAGATAGATTTGAATTCATGGACTCGTTTTCTCCTTAATCTCCTATTTGATTTCGTTTTGTTTTGCCAGGGCATCGGTTCTTGAACATTTTGTGAGCACGGTACAATGCCGGGGAATGTTTTCCACTCATTATCATAGATTAGCAATTGATTATCGGGAAGATCCCAAGGTATGTTAATTTCCTGTTTTGTCTTGAGATACTTTGCCTATAGATACATGCGTTTGGGAATCAGCTCAAATATATAAACCAACACTTTCCACTTCCGTTTGAAGTTACAGTGACATCAGTTAATGTTTTGCCGTATATATGCTATATCATTTTCACCCATGATTTGACTTGAAGCTTCTTATCAGACCTGTGCCTAATTCAAGTTTCTTCTACTAACAGTCTGCTAGGGAGAGATTTTGCAATGTTTTCTGGTCTCAGTTTGTTGTTTTTGATGATAAGCATTTATAGCGATTTTGATTTTCGGCAAATACTATATCAATCTTCCAAGTTGAACTCATCTTGTTCTTTCAACGCTCATACAGGTATCACTGTGCCATATGGCATGCCAGGTTACAAAAGGGGTCTCAGGTTTGGAGGAAGTAATCTTTCTATACAAATTGACTCCTGGTGCATGCCCTAAAAGCTACGGTGTTAATGTTGCGCGATTAGCTGGTAAGTCAATGTAGCTATAGACTAAACAATCTCTTAGCTATGTGAAATACCTCTCTTTGTCAGAGAGAAGATTTGCATGGCACTGATCCATCAATTCACGTCCAAACATTACACACCATTTACTCATTTTGTATCAAGGGGGAAAAAAGATTACGAACGAAAAACAGCATTGATGCTTGTGATAATAGTTGCATACATTTTGCAGGGCTACCAGATGAAGTATTACAGAGAGCTGCTGCAAAGTCTGAGGAGTTTGAAGGAAGTTATGGCAAGAGATTAGGGTGTGATATATCCTCTTTAATGTGGGAAGATGGCGTGTGCTTGATCACCAGGAATTTGGTGAAGATAGCTGCTTCAGCTAGTGACTGCAACACGCTAGCGAATAGCAAGGCTATCAGCTCACTGGCTTATATGCAGTACAAAGCAAAGTTACTTCTAGAACAACATTAATATTACTAACAGTAAAGAGTTTAACTCGCATAATATCATGTCGAGGCAGAGAGATTGCATTTTGATTGAAGTGGTTAGTGTGATTAACCAAGCAATTTCCCACATCGGTGTATATCAACTGAAATCTTTTGTTGGTGAGAGATGTCCCTACTCTGAACTATGAGTCCATAAGTTGTACATTCTCTAAGGAAGTTTGGATTTTATCTGGGAATTTTAGGCCAATTGAAGGTCTTGTATAGTTGAGCAATCTTTCTTCTCTACTGCAATAGAAGATTATGCTTGAAACATGTACGTTTGTAATTTTTACAGCTTCCCTTTTACCTAATCAACATAACTACAAAAAATGAGAAAATGCTAAAAAGTATCCGATGATAATTCTTTTACTTGATGAATGAGCCAAACAAAGGTTGATATTTTGAGCTTTATAAGTAGGTTTCATACCTATTAAAAAGCGAAGTGGGTAAAATTTTTTCGGGATGTATAAACGAAAGAGAGAAGAAATTTAAAGCTTGTGAAATCGTAAATAGTATCAGAATTGGTACCGAAGATGAAGATGAGGGAAAAAAGTGGGCAGGAAACAAATGATATGGTATTGAGGAATAGATAGAATAGAAAAGGTGGAGAAAAAAGGTCTCCGCACACGCCAACTATCGTAATTTGGGATAATGCTTGTGGAAAATTAGTGGTTATTTACTTTCTTTTAAAAAAAAAATAAACCAAATATATAATCATATTTGTATCACCAACTTCACTGTCGGAGGTCAACACGGTGGTTCTACAGGGCCATCCAGTGGATATAGACAATCCACCGGAGCAACTAAGACAAGTGTTGCAGGAACACAACATCAGCCTCCCTCCTCAAACAGTGAAGAAGTACCAGAGAAGAACCCCCAAATCGGAAACCCTAGAAAACTTGCTCTAGAAAACCTCAAGGAAATTGAGTCAAAAACTTTCTCTGCAACACATGATCGACTCCCAATTGCTGGAAGAACACAGAAAATCAGCTCAAGGAAGAGAATCACAGCTAGTTCAAGCCACAAAATCACCAAGCCACCGCCAATCACCCCCACAAGTCGTATGGACAAAGGAAAGAGGCCAATGTACCAAGGGTGACGTCACCACCACCTCAGCAAACTTAAAAACCGTTGCCTCCTCCAGTGTTGACACAAGGAAAGATGGATCGACTCCCTCCACTGATCAGAGAACAAGCGATGAACCCGGAATCTCACATATCTTTTTAACATGTGATAGATCAACTGCTAGGGAACTCATTTTATGCAGCTCACCCAACAAATCTGCAAGATCTCAGGGATCTCCCGCCCATACCACAAAATCAAAACAACAACTACCAACCTCTTCCCAGATTGCAGGTGAATGCTCAGAACCTCTCAACTTTGGGCCAATGCAAGTGACGAACATGCCATCATTGCCACAGGTACAACCATTGCATCTATTTTTGGAGATAGCTCCGAGCTTTTCCTATCTACCGGGCACAAGTAGGAAGACTCATGGGATTGGGGAGCCGGAGAGTTTGGAGATCTCTCTGATTATGGAGACTATGTTGAAAGTGATTGCGAATGAGGAGAACCACAACATCAAACTGCACAGGGTGACTGGGAACGAGTACAACTTCAGGCCCCTGCACCAGGAACCAGTTCTAATACAAGTGGTGAAAAGTGTAAGGGAAGTGGAGCTCCAGTACACACCATTGGTCATGCTACAACCATCAGGACCTGCATTTCTCCACAACCTGATATTCAAGCCCAAGCTAAATGGACAAGCGATTCATGTGAATCAGATCTATATCAGAAACGTCAAAAGCGGGATGAAACCAACTAATAATAACTGTTGGGTCAAGGTTATTGAAAAATCAATGGTGAAGTTTCTATTCTGGAATCTGAGAGGATGTGTGAGACAAACATTTCTTCAAGCTATAAGATACTTCCCATTGATGGTTCATCTCATGGACACAAGAACCAATTTGGATGATTCAGAAAAGTCCATTGATATGTTTGCAAGGCTTGGATATAATGGAAAATATATTGTGACTCCTCCTGCTGATAATCTAGGATGGGAGGCTTTTGGTTCCTCTGGAAACAAAGTGATGTCACTATTGAAGAGTCCACTTCCAGCTCAAGCTGCACGATGAGGAACATAGAGTTTATGTGACATCAATCTACAACTTTGCACAATACAACAGACAAGCTTAGGTATGGTCTAAACTCATGCTTCTTAGTAATTCAATTTCTGGTCCATGGTTACTAGGAGGTGATTTTAATGCTATATTAGGCCATGATGAAAAAATTGGGGGAGCATTACCTAACTGGAATAGAATTAACACTTTTCAAAATTGCATGTAACTATGTCAGTTAATGGATCTAGGTTTTAGTGGTTCTTCTTTCACTTATAATTTTATGTGCAGTAGACTTGATAGAGCTTCTGGTAATCAACAATGGTTGAACATGTTTCCTAATTGTAAAGTAATTAAGAAACATCACAAATTCTGTCTCTGATCACACTGCCTTGCTTGTGGACACTAATCCTCAATCAAGACAACCACCCAAACACATTAAATATGAAAATCACTGGGAGGAAAGTGGTTGTTTTACACCTCTTTTCAAAGAATTCTAGGAAGAAGAGACCAAAAATTCTAGTTTTTCTTTACATACTGGTCTCTCAAAGTTTGATTCTCAGTCTAAATCTTGGCCACTATCCTTCCTAGATCAGATAAACAAAGATATAAAACATGAAAATAGAAATATGTTGGATCTCATTTTTAAGTTTACATACTAACCCAGCCATGTATGGTCCTCTTGAGTGCAAAGCTAGGGTTAGCATGAATAACTTAATGAAACAAAAAGTAATTTCCTGGGCTCAAAGAGCAAAATACAATTGGATTAAGTATGGTGATGCAAACTCCAAATACTTTCATGCTTATGCCACTAATAGACAGGGAAGGAACCACATTCATGGCGTTAGAGATCATAATAATCTTTGGTCCAATGATAATGACAAAATACTTGATATTTTCCAAACTTTCTTTAAAAATCAATCACAAGCACAAAGCACTGATGTTGAAGCTTTCCTGAATGTGATTGTTCCTAAATTAAGTAAGGAAGAAAATGAAGTTTTAACAAGATCAGATGAAGAGGTTGAAATTCTTGTAGCTCTTAGAACCATAGGTACAGATAAGGCACCTGGACTTGATGGTTTCAAGAGCAAGTTCTTCATTTCTCACTGGAAAACACTCAAAGAAAAGGTGATTGAGATGGTTTCAATTTTTTTCAAAAATGGGATCATGGATCATAAGATTAATGATACCATAATCACCCTTTTGCCTAAAAAAATTAATGCTCAAACTCTTGCTGGCTTCAGACCTATAAGCTTATGTAATGTACTCTACAAAATCATAACAAAGGTCTTGGTTATCAGGATAAGACCTTACCTGCAAAAACTCATATCACCTTTTCAGAATATTTTTGTCCCAAATAGACTGGTTAGTGATAATGTGATGATAGCTCATGAGCTAGTACATACTATGAACAAAAAGAAAGGTCCCAACCAAAACTGTCTAGCCTTAAAACTAGACATTCAAAAAGCAAATAATAGATTAGAATGGAGTTTTATTGAACTTACCTTGAATAAATTTAAAATCCATCCCATTCTTATCAATTGGATAATGATCTGTATTAAAACTTGTTCTTTCCAAATAAAGGTAAACAATTTAATATCTGAACCTTGGAAACCAACAACAGGAATAAGACAGGGAGATCCTATCTCCCCTTACTTGTTCATTCTTTCTCAAGAACTTTTTGTTAACTTGTTTTGTATGAAAATGCAGAACAAGGAGTTTGATTCCATTAAACCTTCAAGGAATGGACCAAAAATTCCAATTTTGTGCTTTGTTGATGATTGATTAATCTTTGCAAAAGCAAACACAAAGCCTATCAACACAATCTCTGAAACCCTAGAACAATATGCCTTTCCTTCTGACCAAAATGTTTGCTCGAATAAGAGCAGGATCCTATTCTGTAATAAAACCCCAATCAATCTAAAACAAAATATACTAGAAAGTTGGGGGTGATCCCAAACAAGAGACTTGATAAATATCTAGGACTCCCATTCCTGATGAGGCACAAAAAGGGAGACATGTTTGATCAAATTGTTAATAAGGTTATGTAAAAAATTAACAATTGGCATTCAAACTATCTCTCATATGCATGGAAGGTTATACTAATTCAATCAGTAACCTCTGATGTGCCATCATATTGCATGTCTATTGCTAATGTACCTATTACCTGCCTAGCTGATCGTGGAGCAGATTTATAGGCATTTTCTATGGAATGGTTCTAGGAATGGGAAAACAAAAGGAAAAATAAAATGGTCTTTGGTCTGTAGACCTAAGGATCTTGGAGGACTAGGAATTAGGAATCTATTTCTTCTTAACAAAGCTTACTCTCTTAAACACCTTTGGAGGCTTTTTTTCTCAGCAAAATTCTCTTTGGAGTCAAGTCTATAAGAACAAATACTTTCCTAACTCAGACCTATCCAAGACAGTTGCTAAACCCCATCACAATTGGTTTTGGAGAAATATAATAAAACTCAAAGAAGTCTTATTTGAAGGACTCAAAATGAAAATTGCCAATGGGGAAGATACTAGGTTCTAGAAGGACCAATGGCTACAAGGGAAATATTTGAAAGATTATGTTACTATAGATACTAACCCTGATGAAGAAGTTGGTGGCATGATTGAGAATAATGCCTAAAACATGGAGAAATTATATTTCTTAGTTCCTGAGGAAATTTTCTATGAAATCCTTGGCACTCACATTGCTTCTGGAGCATCTAGGGATGCAACTATTTGGGGGCAAACAAAAAATGTGCTCGAAACAGTAAAGTCTGCATATAACTTCCTTATGAAGGATGATAAGCAAACAACTGTGCAATGGCCCTGGAATAAAATTTAGAAACTACATTTAGAGCCAAGTTTAGATTCTTCTCTTGGTTATGTCTGACAGAAAGGCTACATACTGCTGTGCATTTGTTTGAAATTAAATTTGTAGATTCACCAAATTGATCCCTTTGTGATTTCTTAGAGCAAACTATGCATCATCTCTTTTTCCATTGCCATATTTTTAGCAACACAAGGAAATATATTCTAGGACACAACTTTGCGTCTTGTTTTTCAGAAATTTTATGCAACACTAGCATGAACTCTGAGCCTCATATGTTAGTTGTTCTTTTGTGCTAGCTGGTGTGGAATACTAGGAATGCTATTTTGTTCAAAAATTTCAAATTAACACAATTTTCTTTTGACCTGAAACTACATAATCTCTGGAATGATTCCAAGATGTTGTTCCCAAAAAAATGTCATGAAGAACATGATACAAAGACTGGAAAATAGTACTTGGTCTGCAACTCCTCCCAGTTTCTTCACTCTCAATAATGATGGCTCTTTGCTGAAATAGAAAAACTGGGCAGGTGCAAGTTGTGTGCTTAGAAACTGGGATAGAGAGTTTGTGCGAGCAACTGCTACTTTCCTGGGAAACATTGATCACAATTGACAATACTGGTGAATTTTGTGCTCTGAAAATGGGAATACTCCTTTGTATCCCCATGGAGATTACGAAGCATTCAGTTTAGACTGGCTCATTGGTTCTCCTTTCTTCCTTTGACAGGTAGGATGCAGCAACAATCCAACGGAAGGACATTCTTGAGGAAGTTGGGAACCTTTTGATCCATTTTTAGGAAGTCACGATAGAGTTTGTGTATAGAGAAGCCAATGGAGATGCTGATGCACTTGCCAAGTCTGCAAGTGTTCGTACCTTTGGATGATCACATCTTTGCGACTCGTCACATTTTGTGTTCGTTTCGCACTTTGTTTGGAACATTTGGCATGTAATCGTTTATCTAGTTAATGAAATTCTCCTTTTCGAAAAAAAAAAATTCAGCACAAGTAGCATCAAAAGAGAGAAAACTATATGTAGCTGCCATAAGAACCTTACCACAATGACTCCGAGCAACAGAGGCAGTGGTGACTAGGTCGTATGTGATGTTGAACCGGAACAACATGTATATTAAAATATGTCAAGATGTTAAAACATGAACATCTTGACAAGGTTTTAAAGGTAAAGACAATTTACAGATACACAAAATAAAGATGATATGAGTAAATAGTTATAATATTGCGCAAATGATACTCACGCAAAAGTCTATTGCGTAGTTCCAATAGTATTGTCTTAAACTTAAAGTAACAATTCCAAAACTGAACTGATAATAAGTCTCAAGCAAAAAAAAAAAAAATGCCAACAATAGTCATAATATCCAACATATAGAAAAATAAATGAAAACATAAATAACCTTAGTTTATATGGTTCAATCATTTGAATATGTTCTTGTAGTCACACATTAAAGCATGACGTTGGATTCACTGACTTCCTCTCGTCCCTCCTGTTTTGAGTATGTCTTTCCACTCCTTGTTATAGAGACGAGGCATGGTAGCACCTATGCTAGCCCAATCACTTCCCTCGATTTGGGTAGTTCCTCTTCGTCCTTGCTCCATATGGTGAGAAGTAGTAGAATTCATCAGACCTTCCAGATACAGAACGTGCTGGGGCATATGATCTTCCACCGCGGGATGAACGGGGTGGACGGAAATTCCTAACTTCTTCGGTTGGCACCTCTATAACATCATCGTCTGGATGTGGGGCAAGATAGTTCGCGCACAGTGGTAACTCATCGTAAGTATCCTTCTCTATTAGTTGATTCTTACTTCCTTCACCAATCTCTGGGTTGTGGACTACACGACTGCTAGATGGTTGCTCCGTTTTGTCAGTTATAACATCGCTGTAGATGTATAGTTCAAGAGTCATTAACACATTACATACATGATTAGCAAACTTTGTAGGCACTGATGGAAAAATTGAAAAATTCTTATGTGGACCAGACATACATTTTTTATTGCATTTCAAAAACCAAACATACGACTTGAAATAATCATTTTCAATAATTTCATGTTAATTTTTCAAGTGATGTAAATGATGTTATAAACCTGACCCATCGAATAGCCTAGTTTCAAATAGAAGACAACGCAAAACACATTTTGATTTTAATTATGGTGTACAGGATTACCTGTTCACAATTGGACCGGGCTTTGCGAAAGTGACACGACTCGGAGCATTTGTCTTGTTCACCTTTGTAAAAGGAAGCCATGATATTAATTGATTCCTTGATAGTTGATGCATATCAATCGATCTAATCAAATGTTTTATTTTTTTAATATTTACGGTACCGGTACCTCAGAATTTATTGGGTTGTCCTTTCTTTGGCCAACCATACTACTTCCACAGGTTGTGAGGCATATCTCCTCCCTATTCTTGTCATGGATGACACTGCATAGTAGCGATTCAAATCAAATTAAAACAAATGCATAAAACTAAGAAAATTTCACACTTGGTTAACAAAGATATGACACAGTAAAATCAATCATAAAACAACCTCTAATACTATTATAAATTAGTGAAAAGAAGAAGCAAACTTGCCAGTCCACCATTGACATTAACCTTGGAATGTGACTCGATTTCTCCTGGGGAAATGTTTCCCTTTCAAGCTAAGAGAGCAAAAAACACAATATTAATTGGTCTTGCAATAAAAAAAGGTGTAAAGAAAAA
>JAQRGC011792578.1:0-11383 GCA_028659135.1 Plantago lanceolata
ACAAATGTACTCCTTTGCGCTGAATATTTTACTAATGAAAGATGTTCGAGTATGTTTCTACAAATCAACATGTAAAAGTATTCGTTACGGTTGATTTTAGAATTGAAAAAAATTAAGAATCTAATTTGAACTATAGATACCGAATAGAATCGTTGTTATTCAGTAATGTGTTATACTCGACACTTAAACTCATAGTTATCGAGCTCTGACATAATTTTCTCAAGTAATATTATTACTTGAGGTAAGCAAGAGGCTCAAACAATAGAATGAATCGGAATACTAACTAATGTTACTTAAGAACAAAGAATCGAAGCTAATCTAACGCTAACTAACTGTCCTACCTAATTTAGTTTAGAAATGAGACGTTCTTCATATATCTATGTAGTATCTAATGTTTGTGTAAAGTAGAGAACTCCATAAGAATATTGATTTGTCGGCCGGTAAATTTTTCTGCGTGAAGTTTGTGAGTCAAATTCCTTGAGCTTATATAGCTAGGGTTGTAGTACTCCTTTAAAAATAGCGAGAATGCTTGTTAGGGATGGCGAGAATGCTTGTTAGGGATTGGCATAAATAAAAGTATGTATCTCTCTCGTTAATCATTTAGTTTGTGACCTAATTGAATAGGACCAGTACGATAATTGAAACAAGGTTAGTTACGTCTATGACTTGATCAGATGAGAAAAGTTGTTGTAACTACCACGTTGATTCTCGTAAAATAATAGAACCCCTTTTCGGAGAAAATAATTTAATTTATTATGCGTAGGTTGAAATAATGCAGAAGAATATGCCTGGAAGGCTGGAACTATGTAATAGTATCACATTAGCATTTCTTACACGGATATTATGAATAAAAGACACGAATTACGGAATACGACCTACTCCCATAACTGCTTAAGATAAGAGGGGACCGAACCAGTGCATTAAAAATCACCATTAACATTTTTCATTTTTATACTCTCTTTATTAATAATATCGAGTACGTCTCGTACTCTCATTGTTAATAATAATATTTTTTTTTTGAGAATCAAAAGGAGATTATTATAAATCACCAGAGAAAGGAGCAATAGCTCCATCAAGTACGAGTACAAAACTCAGTAGTAGAGAAGCACAGAAACAATCAAAAGAAAACAGCTATGAAAAAATAGAAAAACTCCAAGGTAACTAAGCAGGTTCAAAAAAATGAAAAGGCAATTCGGTATAACCCCGAGCGTCAACAGCAAAGTTATGACATAAGGTATGTGCCAACGTATTTGCTTCGCGTTTCACATGGAGTACTTGTGCAGAAGAAAACGACTCCAACTTCGTACAAACTGCAGCCAAGATGTTGCTGTTGACGGACAGTGAAAGAGAGAACTTTATGATATCTCTGGACACTTGCAACGAATCGCCTTCAAGAATGACATTGCCAAACTCCATTGACAATGCTAAATCTATGCCCAGGTCTGCTGCAAGCAACTCAGCAACATTCACATCCATTTTAGCCGGGATTTTCTTTCTCTGCCATGCCAACACCAGTCCAGTTGAGTCACGACAAACTGCAGCAATTCCTCCTAATGAGTTCGAACAAGGGACTACATCATCATAGTTGATTTTAATGGTACCTGCAGGAGGAGTTGTCCAGGGCCCTAGAACAGAGAAATCAGCATCAAAATTTTGTGGAACCTGGATCCTGAAATTCCATCTGTGGAACTGAATAAATGACTGAACAAATCCCAGTGTCTGTAGGGGACAGCAACTCCAGTGCTCCATCCGTATTTTATTACGGTTATACCATAAACTCCAGCAAATCACTACAAACAACTCAAAATCTGCTGTGTCAAGCCGTATGTTGACTCCCACGATCCAGTCCCACACATTGCTAATGTTCAGAAAGATTGCAGATGTTGGTAGATTGGATAATGCCCACACTTGACGTGCAAAATGGCAATCCCTCAATGTGTGAAAGATATCTTCATAGTCACTATCACACAAAGAGCATAATGTTTCCACAGCAAGATGTCTCCTCTTCAACTCAACAGTAGTAGGCAAAATACAATGCAAGGTTCGCCACAGGAACATTTTAACTTTCCCGGGCAGTCTCAAATTCCATAAAAAGTTCCAATTTTTACCTACTGAGCTTGAGGAGGAGCCCACCAGCTGTGTACTTTGTTGACACTTTAGATCCATGGCCAACCTGTAGGCAGACTTGACGGTATACGCACCAGACTTATCATAGTGCCAAACCTGAATATCATCGTCATACACATTGGTTAGTGGTATTTTCAATATTTCTTCCACATCCTCATGCCAAAATAAATATTGAAGAATAGAAATATCCCACACATGAGTTTCAGGATGAATTAAAACAGAAACAGAAAGAGGTCCTTCGTGGAAGATATCTGGAGTCCGGGGCTTAAAGGTGGAACAACCCGGGATCCATTTATCATCCCACAAGCTAATTTTCTGTCCATTCCCACTCTCCAACGAGTACCTGCCAAGACCAAATCCTTAGCTCCAATGATACTTTTCCAAGTATAAGAAGCGTTGGTTTTTGGGACAGCCTAAAAAACAGAACAATTAGGAAAATATTTTGCTTTAAAGACTCTAGCAAGCAAAGAGTTCGGTTCCTTAAACATACGCCAGATTTGTTTTCCAAGTAAGGCCTTATTAAAAGCACTCAGATTTCTAAATCCAAGCCCCCCGTCTCTCTTGCTAAGACAAAGGCGTATCCCACTTTAGCCAATGTAAAGAGTTATTATTCCCATTGCCCCACCAATAATTAGAAATCAAGGATTCTAAATCATGCAAAAGACCTTCAGGAAGTTTAAAACAACTCATTACATAGGTAGGGATAGATTGTAGAACAGATTTAATGATTATCTCTTTACCAGCTTTAGACAAAAGTTTTCCATCAAAGGACTGAATTTTACCCCAAACCTTTTCACGTAACCAACTAAACACCTCTTTCTTGCTCTTACCCATTGTTGTAGGAAGTCCGAGATATTTCTCATGCTTCTCAACAACTTGGACATTAAGAATTTGCTGAATCAAATTAATATCATCTACTTTTGCATTACGACTAAAAACAATATTGGACTTTTTCAGATTTATAACTTGTCCAGAACCAAGACTATAAACATGAAGGATATCCCTTATAGTTTCAGCAACATGAACTGTAGCTTTACAAAAAGTCATAGTATCGTCAGCAAAAAGAAGATGAGAAATTTCAGGGGCACTAGGGCTGACTTTAACTCCTTTTAAATTACCACACGAAGTTGCTTCAGCAAATAAAGAACATAACACCTCAGTACAGAAAAGGAAAAGATATGGAGAAAGAGGGTCTCCTTGTCTAAGTCCACGTGTAGGGCTAAAAGGCACAGATTCAGTTCCATTTAAGATCAAAGCATAAGACACAGACTTGACACACAGCAAAATAGTATTAACAAAGGTATCACAGAAGCCAAGTTTTAGCAAGAGCATTTCCAAAAACCGCCACTCCACACGATCATAGGCCTTACTCAAATCAAGTTTTAGAGCAAAAAAGCTATCTTTTCCTTGAGTTTTCCTTTTCAGATAGTGGTTTAACTCATACGAGACAAGGACATTATCAGTAATTAACCTCCCAGGAATAAAAGCTGACTGAGTCTCACTAATTAGAGCGTTCATATGAGGTTTTAGTCTATTAGTAATGCACTTTGTAGCTACTTTAACAACTACATTACTTAAACTGATTGGCCTAAACTGCGTAATAAGATCAGGATTTGTGCACTTTGGTATTAAAATAATATGAGTAAAGTTCAGTTTATTATCCAGCACACCATCATTCAATAAACGCAGGCAACAGTTAACAACAGACAGACCAACAACCGACCAGAATTTCTGAAAAAACAAAACTGGGAGTCCATCCGGACCAGGAGATTTTAAGGGATACATTTGAAAAATAGAGCTTTTTACCTCATCTCCAGAATATGGAAGACACAGTTCTTGATTTAGCTCCGGCGAGACTTTAGTGACTATATACTTCAGGGTTGCATCAATGTCTGTATCAGAAGGCATACTGGTCGAACATATGTTTCTAAAGTAATCCACTGCGATCTGACTCATACCTGTTATATCAGAGATGAGCTCTCCAGAGGGATTTCGTAATCCAGAAATCTCGTTCTTATCTGCCCTTCTTGAAGCTTTGCTATGAAAATACCGTGTGTTACGGTCCCCATCTTTGGCCCACTGTATTTTCGATCTTTGACGCCACATCGCATTTTCCCTCTCTAGCAGCTCCTCCAAATCCTTTTTGGCCGTCCTCAATTCAGATCGCACCTCTGCCGTTAAAGCTTGTTCTTGCAGTGCCAGAATCTTACTACGTAGCTTTTTAATCCCACCCTTAACTGACCCAAAGCTTCTTTTCCCCCAATTAGATAAACCCAATCGACACTGTGCTGAAGCCGCCGAGAAATCGGCTCCCTCCTCCCAGTTTTCTTCTATAATCTTCGCGCAGTCCGAATGACGTATCCACATGGACTCAAACCGGAACCCAAATCGAGGTCGGTGACAATTTGCAGGCGGAGCAGTAAAACGGAAGAGGAGGGGGTAATGGTCAGAGAAAATGGCGTGAAGATGAGTAAGGGAGGCTGTGGGAAAGAGAGTAAGAAAGGAAGAGTTGACTAAGGACCTGTCCAATCTTTCTCTAATAGTGTAAGGAGATTCCCTTTTATTGGACCAAGTGTATGGGAAACCATTGAAACCCATATCGACAAGTCCAATTTGTTGAATCGTGTCCCGAAAATCCCTTAAACGATAATTATCCACCGTTAGTCCCCCCAATTTCTCATTATTAGAGAGAATTTCATTAAAGTCACCTAAGAAAATCCAAGGCATATTAGAATTACCCCCTAATCTACGTAACAGGTTCCAGGATACCTTACGCCGACTAGTATCAGGTTCCCCATAAAAATCGGTAAAGCGAAAATACACCTCACTATTTGGAAGCTGAACATGAGAGTCTATGTGATACTTAGAGAAGTGTTGAATGCTAACAAAGGTCTCCTTCGACCATAAAAGAGCTAAACCACCAGACTTACCTTGAGCTGCTACAGAAACACCAAACATATTAAAATTTTCCTTTAACTTATCGACCTTATAGTCCGTCATACGAGTTTCCATAAGGAAGATAAGGTGGGGTTGAGACTAATGAATCAAGTCTCCTAATTCTTGAACTGTCCAAAGACTCCCCAAGCCTTGACAGTTCCAAGCTAGGCAACTCATTGGTGTAGGCGGGGCTGCGTAGCAACTCCCGCCTCTGGTGCTTTGTCAGATATGGTGATACCTTGGTTAGGACGTTTCAAAGGTCTCTCAGAAGTGTTATTCGCATGAACCCCATCAATCGGTTTTCCGGTTATAGTAACAATCTTCTTGCCTTTGTCATTATTAACTCTAACTCTTTTCTTATTTGGAGTCTTATTACTGGTTCCTGAATTAGAGCTATTAGGAGTGGATTTATCCAATCTTTGCCACTTATGTTTATTAGTAGCTGGGTTTTTGGCCAAAGTGACTAAGGTGACGATTCTGGGAATTAGATGGAGATGGAATTGGGGTACGGAGATTGGGAGGGATATTGGACCCAAACTGGTCTATACTGAATGGGCTAGAGTGTATCTGAGATGGGCCTTGTGCATTAAAGGGGCTAAAAGCCCGAGGAGTAGGAAGCAGGCCTGTGTTATTGGGCTGTGGGCTCACAGGATTTGAATACAATGGGCTAGCTTGGAAAGGAGATGTGGAGTGTAAGGCTGGATTTTGATCCATGGAAATTGGCACAGGAATAAGTTGTTCTGTTGAACCGGGAATATTGTTTTGAGAATTTCCAGGGATAGATAATACACCATTAGCTCCTACAATTTGGGTACTGGTGGAAATTGAATTAATAGGATAAACTGGATGAGGCTGTAATGTAGGCAATGGTGAACTAACTCCTGATGCTTGGATTCCTTCCATATGAGATGGAATATTCTCTACCCTAATAATAGAGTTAGGCAAAAGTAAAGGACCAGTAGCTGGAACATTAGGGGTAATATTACCTGTAGTTGTAGGTGCATTCCCTGAACTAGAGACACTACCTGCAGCACGCTCTTTAGCTACGAATGTACGTACAGGACCCTGCGTGGAATTACTCCCCCACCCACCATTCGGCCCCTAGGATTATTCACCGGAGCTTTCAACCAGTCACCCCAAGGAAATGACTGAGCAGCTTCGAATCCGGAACTAGCCTCCAACTCAAACTGGGTTCTGCAGTCACGAAGCAAGTGTCCAATGATCCCACACCGATAGCAAAGATTTGGTAATTTCTCATAAGTAAATGTAACCAGCACCGTTTCACCTCCAAGACAACGAACATTCAAAGCTCTCTTGATAGGTTTTGAGATATCAATGCGAGCCCGAAGCCGCATGATCGACTTGATCCGGTGCTTATCATCAAACTCGATGAACTCTCCCAGTCCTTTGCCTATAACCTCTGCCATAGCACGGTGAATCATGTGTAGTTTTAATCCAGATACCTGGACATGAAACTCCACGAAATTGAGTGGGACATTGAATGGATCCTCCCCTCGCTGAATTGATACTAGAGGTATCAGATGTTTTTCGAAACTCCAAGGCTCGTCCCTCATTACCCTGTCCTTATCAACCTCATGTTTGAACTGAAACAGTAGTCTATCATCGCCTACCTTCTCAATTTCCACCCCATGATGTAAACCCCAACTGGTATTTACCATGTCCTGAAACGAATCCAACCTTACTGCACGCTTCGATAAAATTTTCCCAGCCAGAAAGTGAGAATGCGAATCCCAAACAAGTGTCCAAACCTCCTCCGGCGCTTCAACACCCTCAGCCTCCTCATCAAGCAACTGAAGTTGAGTACTCAGACGTTCCACCAAATCATCAGCCATTGTTTCACAGTAGGGAAGTATATAGTCACTGCAGATCTCGGGTGCAAAAAAGAGGAACCTGCAGATTCTGGAAAGAGACAGAGAAAAGAACAGAGATACACAAGGCAAATCTGAATATATAGAAGTACAAATAGCATGAAGAAACCTAACAGGACTCTGATTATGCAAATAAGACTCACAAGAGATCACGTAATAATAATTAAAAATTCTAACATTATGATAATCAAGCCACCAGTAAATCTTATCCACACAACAAGAATAAAAGCATATCTGACGTATCCAAAGAATGGGAGGGGGAAAAAGGTCATGGTTATAATAACCCGAAGGACTCCCAAGTAAACGGGAGAAAGAATCTTCATCGGAAGAAATCAGATCACTCATACGAGGAAGGTAGAGGGAGGAGAGAAAAGGAACGACGGCGAAGCCGCCGGAATCAGAAGAGAGCACTTCACTGTTACGTGGAGCTTATATAACATTTTGTTTAGATTGCGGGCTGATGATGTTCAAGATTTATCAAATATTGTAAATGGACTTGTAATCAGAAGAGAGCACTTCACTGTTGATAATAATATTCTCTTTTGCTGATTTAAAATTTAATTTTTTCTTCATTTTTCAAAATATAGCTTCTTCTAAATCTTAGGAATAATTTACCCTAACTTCAAATTTCGAGTCGGACCCTATATATTAGCTTTGATTAGATCTAGTATTCAGGCTCCGTTGAACTGAATTGAGTAAACTTGACCTGGACATGAATTTAATTGAATGAACTTTAATTTTTTTTTTTTTGAAACGACAAATGTACTCTATCCTATACCTACTCCTACACTACTCATGTACCACCTTATAACTGTGAATACACCCGAACCAACCTTATACCTCCGTCAGGGATCGAACCCATCACCTCACTTGTACTACTTCAGCACCTTAACCTCCACACCACTTTATAACTTCCTGAATGAACTTTAATTGAACTGAACTTAACACAATTTAACTTAGTTTTGGACAGAGATAACCTTAATCGTTATTGACTTTATAAAAATCATTCAGTTTAATTTTTTTGTCACAAGTCTAACATAAATTCCTGGCCTGACCAAGCATATTGTCTCTTTGGTTATGTAAAGATCATTTTTGTACACTTGAGCATGGATTGTTGACCACCATTCTTCGAAAAAGGACTATTATTATTAGTGAATGTTACATCTAATTAAAATATGTGCGAAACTGCAAATTCAGGTGATAGGAGGAATTGAAGAAGCTGTAGGATTCAACAAAACAGCATCAAAGTTGTATGCAACAATAGATCTTGGTAAAGCAAGAGTTGGCAGAACCAGACTACTCCAGCATGAACACACCAATCCTCGTTGGTATGAATCTTTCCACATATACTGTGCTCACATGGCTTCAAAAATTGTATTCACCATCAAAATCGACAATCCAATCGGAACAAAGCTCGTCGGGAGGGCTTACATTCCGATTTCTGAAGTCATCCACGGTGATCCCGTGGATAAATGGCTCGAAATCCTCAATGAACATCATAAACCGTTGCACGGTCACTCCAAGTTACATGTCAAGCTGCATTTCTACGATGTTTTTCGCGAACGCTGTTGGTCTAAAGGGCTAAAGAGCAAAAATTTCCCAGGTGTACCGTTCACATTTTTCCCACAAAGGAATGGAAACAGAGTTACTCTGTATCAGGATGCTCATGTCCCTGATGGTTTTATTCCAAAGATTCCGTTATGTGGTGGGAAATTCTACGAGCCAAACCGGTGTTGGGAAGATGTTTTCGATGCAATTTCAAATGCCAAGCATTTGATTTACATTACGGGTTGGTCTGTGTATACCGAGATCACATTGGTACGTGACCGAAGAAGGCCAAAACCAGGTATATAATATGTTACACTACACAGTCTCATCTTATCTAGCTAGGTGCATATCGCCTTGCAGGTATTTCATTAATTCATTGATATAAACTGTAACAGGCGGAGATATGACCCTTGGAGAGCTACTCAAGAAGAAGGCAGACGAAGGCGTCAGGGTCTTAATGCTGGTATGGGATGATAGAACCTCCGTTGGTCTGTTGAAAAAGGACGGATTGATGGCTACACATGATGAAGAAACGGGGGATTATTTTCGCGGTACTGAAGTAAACTGTGTGTTGTGCCCACGTAATCCGGATGATGGACGGAGCATAATTCAAGATATTGAAATCAGTACAATGTTCACTCATCATCAAAAGCTTGTGGTGGTGGACACTGAGTTACCAAATGGAAATCCTCACAAGAGAAGAATCATGAGTTTCATAGGTGGGATTGATCTTTGTGATGGACGATATGACACGCAATTCCATTCTCTTTTTCGAACCCTGGACAACGCACACCACGATGATTTTCATCAAGCTAACTTTGAAGGGGCTACCATTAGAAAGGGCGGTCCTAGGGAGCCTTGGCACGATATCCATTGCAGGCTTGAAGGGCCTGCAGCTTGGGATGTTCTTTACAATTTCGAGCAACGGTGGAGAAAACAGGGCGGCAAAGACTTGTTGTTGCCACTTCAAGAACTTGAAAGAATCATCATTCCACCATCTCCAGTCATGTACCCAGACGACCGTGAGACATGGAACGTCCAGGTGTTCCGTTCCATTGATGGTGGAGCTGCTTTTGGATTCCCTGACGAACCTGAAGATGCTGCTAAGTCAGGGCTTGTCAGTGGGAAGGATAATATCATTGACCGAAGCATTCAAGATGCTTATATCCACGCCATTCGTCGTGCAAGCAAGTTTATATACATTGAGAATCAGTATTTCTTGGGAAGCTCTTTTGCCTGGAACTCGAAGGATATCAAAGGCGAAGATGTTGGTGCCATGCACTTGATTCCCAAGGAGATTTCGCTAAAGATTGTGAGCAAGATACAAGCAGGCGAGCCATTTAAAGTCTACATTGTGATTCCAATGTGGCCAGAGGGGTACCCCGAGACTTCATCGGTGCAGGCAATACTAGATTGGCAGAGGAGAACTATGGAGATGATGTACACTGACATTGTTGAATCACTCAAGATTAAGGGAATAGTTGCTAATCCAAAAGACTACTTGTCATTCTTTTGCTTAGGTAATAGAGAGGTCAAATGGAGTCGAGAATATGAACCTTCGGAGAAGCCTGATCCTGATACAGATTATGGTAGAGCGCAGGAAGCTAGAAGAGGGATGATCTATGTTCATGCCAAGACAATGATAGGTAACTTTTTTTTTTTTTTTTTCTTTTTCTTTGCGGTACATATGAGGTTCTTTTCTTTTCGCTTGAACTGATCTCAACTGCACCAACTTAAACGCAGATGTTTTTTCAGATAAAAAGAACATAATCTAAAATTGATGTCTTTAGCTATATATAATACTGAAGCTCGTTTGCTTAACCATGCAGTTGATGACGAGTACATAATCATAGGATCTGCAAATATCAACCAGAGGTCAATGGATGGCGCCAGGGACTCAGAAATCGCGATGGGAGCATACCAGCCATACCATTTGTCATGCAAACAACCAGCGAGGGGTCAAGTTCACGGCTTCAGAATGGCGTTGTGGTATGAGCATTTAGGCATGTTGGACGATTGTTTTAGCCATCCGGAAAGCATGGAGTGCATTCAGAAAGTGAACCAAATAGCAGAAAGGAACTGGGATCTTTTCGCGTGTGAGGTTGCGGAAAGAGACTTGCCTGGACATTTGCTCAGTTATCCCATTGGCGTTACATCTGATGGAGCAGTGACAGAGATGCCTGGAACCGAACATTTCCCTGATACTAAGGCCAGAGTTCTGGGATCTGTAGCTGACTTTCTTCCTCCAATCCT
The DNA here is from genome assembly GCA_028659135.1 of Plantago lanceolata. NCBI lineage: Eukaryota > Viridiplantae > Streptophyta > Magnoliopsida > Lamiales > Plantaginaceae > Plantago > Plantago lanceolata. The sequence continues at coordinate 10,755 of JAQRGC011792578.1, forward strand.
CACCACATAGGAGGATTACAATTTATTTTATTGGGGTTCTGTTAATTATTTGGATGTATTTTATTTCGAATACTATTACCTACCGTGGGAAAGTGGCATTGCCACGATGTGAAATTATGTTGAGCTTAAACAATAAAAAAGAAGAGTCGTTTGGCAACATAAGAGAAACATGTATACTAAAGGTCAAAAGATGAATTAAAAACGGCAATCCAAACAATGAGCGTATAAAAGATTATTTTTTTCAAATCAAAAAAACTAATTCGGCAATTTAAAAGAGTTTCCTTGTACACACCATTGGTGGTTTTGTCCGTCGGGTTTCCATCTTCATCGAGGATAATAACCTTAAGACCATTCTTGCTAGTTAACCGAGAGAAGGCAACATACAGCTGACCGTGACTGAAGACGGGTTTCAGAAGAAATATCCCAACGTTAGCTGATAAGTCGGCACTATCTTTTATTTGTTATTTTGTATGTTTTAAAGCTACTTTTGGCTAGGTTTTACTTGTTTTATGTCTATTTTGGCTTAGGTGATTCGAGTTGGCGATTTATAGATATATGAGCTAATGGGGCGTTTTTAGAGCTTATTTGAAGATTTAATACAATATAATAAGTCCCTTATTTGTGGTCCA
>JAQRGC011792699.1:0-12101 GCA_028659135.1 Plantago lanceolata
TCACAAAAGCTATACTCATTAGAGACGACGCATATTTCGTCACAAATGATCTAGCATTTGTGATAAAATCTGAAGTTCGTCGTAAAAGATTGGATTTTTTGAGTCCGACCATTGGTTCGTCGCAAAAGATGGGGTCAATTGCGACCAACATATGATTTGTCACAAATGGTGGGGCTATTGTGACAAATATGTGCCTCGTCGCAAAGTGGCGGTCGCAATAGGTGACTGTTTTTGTAGTGTCAGGTGTCTACTTATTCGAGCTTAGTCAAGTGCCTACCGGACATGACATGCCGAACATAGAAAGACGTGAGGAGAATTACATCGGATTACACTAGAAAACTACTTTTACCCTCAACATTCTGGCGCCGTCTGTGGGAATCTTTGCAAAAAGCCCAAAACACTTCCCTACTTTTCTACCCGTCCGATGGCTCCTAGAAGGCCACCAACCGAGGCTAGCTCCGCTCGGACACCTCCCGTCACCCGGGCTCGAGGAAGACCACCCACCCGGACAGGCAGAGGTAGAGGCAGGGGGACTATAGAAATTTGAATGCTGAGCGGTCAGCATCTCATGACGGACAGTCCGCCACTGAATCGTCCGTAGACAGAAACATGCGACTCAATGGGGCTATGGTAGGAGCACAAGCCGCCGGACACATGGAGATTGATCTGACACAGCAGCAGCCTAGAAGTGCCAATCCGGCAGGCAATCAACAAATGGTCTTGCACACCGTACAGGTTGCCCATCCCCTACCTGTCCAGCAGTTCGTCTATCCTAACGGACATGTGATGAACCCCATGGCAACTTTCGGTGTTCCGGACCAGTACTTTGCAGCTTGTTACAACTTCTTTCACCAGAATGGAGCACTGAGAACACTAGCGGGCAATCAGATACAACCTACCCACATTGCACAAGTAGCTCAAGGTCCGCAGGTCCAGGATCCGGTACAGCAAGCTCAAGCCCAGCCAGTTAACAATGTCCGGGTCACGAGTGTTCACACCTCCCATAATAGGAACCCGCAGCAGGCTCCGCTACACACTCTAGGAGAACAATACAAGATAGACTTGGAAATCCAGCAGTCCAACCGGACTTGAGGAATATCATTAAACGAAGACTGGGCAATCATGGCAATCCAACCGGAAATGCACATGATCCGATACCTGTTCGCTCTAGGAAACGGACCGCTGAGAATCAGCCTCCTCCCCTAGCAAACCAAGGAAGTGCTATCCCGGATGGATTTGAGGTTAGGCAGTTAGCTCTTGAAGCAACGATTGCTCAGATGAAGGCAACCTTGGAGGCGCGAGCAGCACCCACCGGACGTGACAACAATCCCTTGTCCGAAGAAATCAGAAGTGAGAAGATTGTGCATGGACTTAAAATCGCTATCCTGGAGCAGTACAACCCAAAGAATGACCCTCGTTCCCATCTCACACTATATGAGACCCGGATGGAAGGTCATGGGCACAACGAGAGCATGCTCGCAAAAATCTTTCCTTCCACACTCAAGCCCGAAGCTCTAACTTCGTGGTCTTCTCTTGAAGAGGGCTCCATCAAGTCCTACTCCCAACTGGTGGAGGTATTTCTCAAAAGGTTCGAGCGATCTGTTAAAAGGAAGCGTCTGGTTAGCTACTTAGGCTCCGTTGTCCAGCAGAAGAATGAGGATGTCCGGGTTTTCCTCATCCGATTCTCCGCTGCAGTAGATAAAGTCGAAAAGCACTCAATAGCGGTCCGGGTGTCCCAGCTATATGCTAACACCACGAACTGGCGTCTCAGAAACTTACTGTCCGAAGACAAGATCACAACTGAGCATAGGCTAGAAGAAATTTGTGAGAAAATTGTCTATGCGGAAGATTTCCAGAAGAACCTCCCTATCCGGAAGCCTGATGACAAAGGCAAAGGGAAGGGAAAGGCTTCGAACGATCAAGCAGAGCCTATGGATACTGATCCGGCTGACAAACCGGACCAAGAGGAAGGTCAGAAAAAACCTTTTGAAAAGAAAAAGAAGAACAAGTTCCAAGGTCAAGGTAGGCCAGACAGAGAAGATGGACGTCCCCTTTAGGACAGATACAGTGAGTACACTCCCCTCACCCGTCCAAGATCAGAGATCCTAGCCTACCTCTCGAATAGAGGATATGACATCCGTTGGCCACGTCTGATGCCCAACACCAAGAAAACCAGAACATCCAATGAGTACTGTGAGTTCCACAAGAGGAGAGGCCATACCACTGAGAAGTGTTCTTTTCTTAAGAACGAAGTGGAACACTACGCCCTGAACAAGATTTTGGATGGGTATGCGGTCAATGTGTGCGATGCCTCCCGACATGAACGAACCGAGCAGGCAAGAAATGACGGGAGCAATGATCACGTCCAAATACCTCCGCCACCTCCACATCAGGGCGGATATCATGACAATATGGCTCAAGGAGGAGTGATTCATTACATAGCAGGAGGTCCGGCAGGAGGCGATAGCCGGAACGCTCGGGAGCGAACCGCCAGGGACTTACAAGTGTTCAACGTTGCTTATGGCCCGGAAATTCCACCAGGAACCAACGTTATAACCTTTGATGAAAGCGAAGTTCCTCAGAAAACAGCGGGAGGAGGAGATACCATGCCTCTCGATGTCCCACTAGTCATCTCATTGACTGTGAGTGGCTTCACTGTCAACCGTGTCTTGATCGATGCAGGAAGTTCCGCCAACATCATCTCGTCGGACACATTGGGTCGGATGAGAATACCCAACTTAGCCATACAGAGTGTTGTTAGCAACCTCACTGGGTTCGGCGGAAATGAGATAAAGCCCCTAGGATGCATTGTCCTACCTGTCTCCATGGGAAAAGCTCCGGTCAGAGCAACACACAACATCACTTTCTTAGTAGTGGACACTCCGTTCGACTACAATATGCTGTTCGGAAGGCCAGGCATCCGACAATTCAGAGCCATTCCATCCACCTTCCACAACAGGATAAAGTTTCCTACCATACATGGAGTCGGACAAGAGGTTGGAAACATTGTCGAAGCATGGAAGTGTTACACTATGTCCACAAGAAGGATGTCCGCCCCAGCACTGCCCCTGGAAATCACTAGGGACGGACCCCAAGTGTTGCCTCACGGAGGAGTATTCATGATTCGGAACTCTGCTCAAAAGCCCCCTCCTTCCGGAGTGTCCAGATCACTTGGAACGAGCAGAGTCATGGAACTGGAAGATTTCAAGGTGATTCCACCAATCACAACAACCCCATCTCAAAAGAAGAAGTTTGGCTTGGAAAGCAAACTTGAACCAAAAGAAGCCATTAAGGAAATTCAGATTGATCCGACTGACCCCGAGAAGAAGATCCGAATCGGTACAGAAATGAAGTCTGAAGTAAAAATCAACTTGATTGCTTGCCTTGAAGCAAATGCAGATGTCTTCGCCTGGAAAACGGACGAACTCACAGGCATAGATCCGAGAGTAGCAGTCCACCGACTCAATATGGATCCGAAAATCACACACATTCACCAGAAAAAGAAGGACTTCGGAGCTGTGGAGGATGCCATCATCAAGGCGGAAGTCGACAGACTTCTTAAGGCCGGACACATCCGAGAAGTCCGCTATTCAAACTGGATTTGCAATGTAGTCTTGGTCCAGAAGCCGGGAGGCAAGTGGAGGATGTGCAATGACTTTACAAGGTTGAACAAATACTGTCCGAAGGATCCTTATCCGTTGCCAAGGATCGATCAGCTAGTAGATTCCACTGCCGGATGTGCTCTACTCAGTTTTATGGACGCTTATCAAGGATTTTATCAGATCCGGATGGCCGAAGAGGATATCGAGCGGACAACGTTCTTTACTGCCGGAGCAGTCTATTGCTTTGTTGTTATGCCTTTCGGATTGAAGAACGCCGGAGCTACCTATCAAAGGTTAGTAAACAAGATGTTCGATGAGGAGATTGGAAAAACAATGGAGGTCTACGTAGATGGCATGCTTGTCAAAAGAAGAAGAGCACATTGCTCACCTCAACAAGTGTTTTTCCATTCTCCGGAAGTATGGGATGAAGCTCAATCCGGACAAATGCACCTTCGGAGTGAAAGGAGGAAAGTTTCTAGGTTACATGGTGATTGAAAGAGGGATCGAAGCCAATCCGGAGAAGATCAAGGCCATTCAAGATCTTCCCCATCCGACCTGCCTAGCGGAAGTGCAACAACTAGTCGGAAAGATCATATCACTTAGCCGGTTCATCTCCAGATCCGCAGAGAAAAACCTCCCCTTCTTCAAGGTGCTCCCGAAGAACATCCAGTTTGAATGAACCGAAGAATGCAGGCAAGCCTTTGAAAACCTGAAGAACTACCTTAGTAGCCCGCCGCTCCTATCAAAGCCAATAGAGTCCGAGCCACTCTACCTCTATTTGGCTCATTCGGGCGATGCTATCAGCTCTGTCCTGGTCCGTATTTAGGACAGCGAGCACAAACCCATCTATTATCTGAGCAAGGCATTGTCCGGTTCAGAGACAAGATATTTGGAAATTGAAAAATTCACCTATGCACTTGTGCATACCGCAAGAAAGTTTAAGCCTTACTTTAAATCGCACAAGATCATTGTGCTAACAAGTGAGCCTTTGAAGCAAGTGTTAGGTAAGCCGGAGCAGTCCGTACGCTTGGCCAAATGGGCTATTGAACTCAGTGAACACGAGATTGAATACCAAGCTCCGACTGCCAAGAAGGCTCAAGTAATAGATGATTTCCTGGCTGGTTATCCGGATAGAAAAGATGCAGAGAAACCCCCTCATGATCATAACCAAGATCCGGATATTCTCTCATTAACTTTCGGCTTGAATGATATCCACATGATTGATGCGGACCATGTTGTGTATGAAGTGTCCGATCTAACAAAGTCCACAAACAAGTTCGGCCTGATTGACGATGATCCTCCGAAAGAAGAAGAATCTGACGAGCCCATTGCCAAAAGGTCAAGAGTCAGCAAAACTCTGAAGCACAAGCCTCTGACGGATCATGGAGATATGTGGACACTCACAGTGGACGGATCATCAACCGGAAGGTCCGGAGGAATTGGGGTCTTCCTCAATAGCCCATCCGGGGCAGAACTGGAATATGCCATCACCCTGGATTTCAAAGTCACGAACAACGAGGCGGAATATGAGGCTCTGCTCGTCGGACTCAGGATGGCTAAATCACTCGAGGTCAAGAAACTACAAGCATTCACCGATTCCCAACTTGTGGAATCCCATTTATCTGGAGTATTCCAAGCCAAGAATGAATCAATGACCAAGTATTTGGCCATGTTGAAGAGAGAAATCAAGAATTTTGAGAAGTTCAGTCTCACGAAATTCGCAAGGGATAACAACGACCGGGCGGACGCCTTGGCTCGCTATGCTTCCGCATCAGGAGCTATTGATACCAGAAATGTTATCCTCATGAGTCTAGGGGTCCCATCCATCACTGTCGACACTCCGGAGGTTTTGGCTATCACCTTCGAACCAGGGTGGAGGAACGTCATAGCAAAATACCTTAGTGAAGGGGTCCTGCCGGACGATAAGGATGAGGCTCGACGTGTGCAACAAAGGTCTCTAAGATATTTCCTTCGAGGAAATGATCTATACAAAAGGTCCTACAGAGGAATTGAGCAGCGTTGTCTAGATCTACAAGAAGCTCAAACAACAGTCTTGGAGGAATTGCATGACGGAGAGTGTGGTAACCACTCCGTAGCACGAGCACTGGCCATGAAGGTCATGAGATTGGGCTATTATTGGCCAACTGTGGACAAAGACTGTGCATGGTACGTCCGACGCTACTTAGATTGTCAGAAGTACGTAAATGCTACACATCAGCCTACAGTTCCGATGCGTCCTTCGAACATAACATGTCCTTTTGACAAATGGGGCATCGACATCGTCGGACCCTTGCCCAGGGGAAAGAACCAGAAGAAGTTCCTTATTGTAGTAGTGGAATACTTCACCAAGTGGGTTGAGGCAGAAGCAGTGTCTAAAATCGATGAAACCACTGTACGGAAGTTCATCTGGAGGAATATTGTCTGTAGATTCGGCGTGCCAAGAATCCTAGTGTCCGGCAATGGCTCACGATTCTCAGGGAAAAAGATGAAGGCTTGGTGCAAAAGTCTCAAGATTGAGCAAAGGTTCACGTCCGTAGGATACCCCCAGGTAAACGGACAAACTGAGGTCACCAACCGGACCATCATCAAACAAATCGAGACCAGGCTCTCAGAAGCCTCAGGCGGATAGGTGGATGACTTAGATGGTGTCCTGTGGGCTTATCGGACCACTTCTCGAACCGCCACCCAAGAGACTCCGTTTAGCCTTCTGTATGGATCGGAGGCAGTGATTCCAGCTGAAACTGCCATTGAGACGCTTCGGATCCAAGGGTACCAACCTGCGGATAACCATTAAGCTAGGATATATGATTTGGACTCACTTGAGACCAAGAGAAGCACTGCCTTGGCCAACATCCATAGGTACCAGGCCATTTCCGCCAGAGCATATAACAAGACTGTCCGCACCAAAGAGATACAAGTTGGACTTAGTTTGGCGTAGAGCGGACATCTTGGGCCACCCTGGAAAGCTCGAAGAAAAATGGGAAGGTCCGTACAAGGTGGTTGGAGTACATGTCAATGGAAGTTATGATCTGGAGGAGGAAGATGGTACCGCTGTCCGGCGCACTTGGAACAGACAGAATCTCCAAAGGTACCATGTCTGAAGAAGTCTCATCCCCGCACCATGTCTCGCGTTTTGGAAGAAAGTTTTGAAGAAGTTAGGTTCCGGACAGACACTTATGCAGTCCCATCTCTTGGCCACTGACTTGTCTATCCAAAGAAAGTTGTTTTGTTTCACCTTTTCTTTTGTTTTGATCCCGGGCACCTATCTATCTGATACTCCGCCGACTATTGGCCACTTCAGATGACAGGTCCGATGAATTTGGCACCTTCGCCCCCGTAGTTGTAATAATTGATTTCCCTTCGAATCAATAAAACTATTTTCCTACTTTTTATTGTTATGATTACGTCCGATCCTCCTCCATTTCACATTTTTTTAGTTGAAATGTTTTTGGGAGAAGGACGATTACATCATCACTCAAATAAGATCCGACCACCTTGGTCCTATCAAGGTACTTACCTACGAGGATCTCATGATCCGACAGAAACACTTGAGATAAAAATTGCACACAAAAGTTAATTTGTGACAACTTGTCCGAATTAACTAAGTTGGAATTTTAACTTCTCGAACCGTATATGTCCGATCTGAATACTTATTCAAATACTTTCCGATATGTATGTCCGATCCTAACACATGTGAATTTTTCATATACGATAATGTGAAAAATAAGCATATAACGGGTCAACAAAACATGCACGTCCGGATGCAAATATTTATAAGAAAAATCACATCACAAGCAAACAAATAATATCCGAATGGTAGCAGGGCAATACTTGTCGGGAATAAGCAAGAAGAACGGAAAGCAGTAAAAATTGTTCCAAAAGATAAGTACATAGATCATCGGGGCATACCCCGGACTTCACTCAACTGGAGTAGTATAATGAGGCAGAGAGGTCTCAGCTGCAGTGCTCCCGGATGCTTGGTCCTTCATTATTTGCTCCGCACGGGCCTTGTCATAACCCAGAGCCTTCTCCCGGATCTGATCGTAGAAGCCCTTCACATCTTCCATCCCGACGACCGGACCAGGTAGAGCGAACCACTTCTTGTGGAAGTCATCGAAAGAGCCAAATGGCGTGAAGCATATCTTTTTCAACACGTCCGGGACCCACGGAGGAAGGAACGGACCATTATGCGTAGCTTTGTTCGCCAGAGTCTCATCGACAAGTTGGACAAACTCGTCGGACAGTAAGAGGTCATCCGCCACATCAGGGACCAGAACCGGATTGACTTCTGTGTCCTTGAACGAGCTCAAGCCCAAGGTCTCTAAGTTAACTCCTTCCGGAATCCACCCCTGCTTCTTGCATTGGCCAATGGCGGACTTAAATCCAGCAACTCGAGCATCGTCCATCTCTTTCTGCTGTCCGACAAAGAAGGCCGTAGACTCCTTGTAAAGAATCGCGGACTCCATCCGGACATTCTGCAACTTGTTCAACAAAAACTCCCTCATCATCAGGACGGTCTCCAGAACCGACTCACTAAGTCCCTTGTAATAGGTCCTTTTGGACCTTATGCGGTGCATGTCTCACTTGCTCTTCTCGGCCTCAGCCTCGAGGCCCTTGATCTTGGCCTCCACCTCCTTCCAAAAGTCCTCATACCCCTTGGAAGTAGTCTTGAGTTCCGCCAGCTCATTCTGGACTTTGATGTATGCAGCACGGAGCTTGACCAGCTCCTCGGACTCATTGACCTCCTCTTCATCAAGTTCCTCCATCGCCCGGGTCACAATGAAGAACTGAACAAAAGAAGAAAATATTAGTAAAGTGGTTGAGTCGGACATTGAAGAGAAAAGAAGTATCCGGAAAAGAGGGAAATTCCGAAGAAATGGAAATTACCTGTTCGGTCAGGTGAACAAGCCTTTGGGTCCTCTCGGACCTCTTGGCCTTCTTCAGCTTCTCGACCATTATGTCCCTCTCTTACAACTTACGACGGCGAGCCATCTTGGTCAGAGAGTCCGCCTCCTTGGCCTGTCTCTTATGAGATCCGCCAGCAGCAACTTGCTTTTCAAGCATAGGGTCCGCCTTTATTGTCTCATCGATATCATCTTCATCTTCATCTGTAAGGTTCAACAGAGAATCATCATCTATGATGACCTCTGCATCGTCCTTAACGGACTTGCCGGAACTCCTTGATCTCTTGGATCGGTGCTTGGAGGATTTGCTCGCCTTCTTTCCTTTAGGGTCCGCCAAACCCTTGTTCGGGACTGGCAGCTCAAGCGGAGGTTCCCCATCCTTCTCCATTTGAGCCTATATATATCCTTGGAACGGGCCATGTTCTTTGGATCATCCATCGGAATGTTCGTCTGAACGTTGATCTCCTTCTCACGCTCGCCGGAGGCTATTTGAGCAGCCTGCTTATCGGACACCAAACGTTTGCCGGACAACCAGGAAGACATGCCGTACTCGAACTAGTAATCTGCAAAGGGAAAAACACAAGTATTAGTACCAGATGCATATAAGCAAAAGACAAAGGAAATACAGCTGTAACATGTGCTACATTTATACTACGTGTCCGTTCTAAATCTACCGAAATCCTTCTTATCACCGAAATAACACTTCGGACCTAAACCGGCCAAATAAGGCAAAGGCTGGCATATCAACATTGTAAAGAAGAACTTCTGTGGTCTCGGATCTTTGTCCACATGCATGTCGGACATCCAGATCGGAATATCATCCTTGTCCGGAGTGTACTTGGGGATCTTCTTCCGGATAAATTTCTTAAGGACATCAAAGGTCCGTCGGTCCTCCTCTTTCTCTCCCTCTCGAAGCGCATATCGAACATAAAAGAACCGGTTCCACCACCGGATTCCTAGAGTGGACGGGCAATCTATCAAATAGGCATACTTCGGCCGCGCATTAAAAGTGTAGAATTGACTGTTCAGCAGGCTCGTACTCACAAGGTGAAGTAGCCGGAAGTTCTTGAGGTTGCAATCTATGCCCTCTCTCTTGCATAGCACTCCGAAACACATAAGGTATCCGAGTGAGCTCGGCAATACCTGCATCGGACTCAAGCCAAGACCGTGCAAAATGTCACTCAAGGCGGATGCTATCGGAAGCCTCCAACCTTGGTGCAAGTCCTCCTCTCGGACAACAATATACCCCTCCGGGTCATTATACATCGACCGCTTCTCAGTCGGAAGTAGCATCTCTATATCTTCCGGAACTTCCCACCTCCGTCGGATTTCCTTCAGATCCTCCTCATCTAACTCACAAATGGGAGTCGGAACAAAATCATCCATGTTTGTCTCCCCCTTTGGATTGGCGCAATGAACAACGGAGGCTGCCCTAGGCCTCTTTCTCTCGTTGGCGGACTGCTTACCAGTACCGCGAGGGGCCCTCCTCTTGACGCCCCTTGTGCTGCTCTCCGGCACATCGACCGGTTTGCTACTAGTCCCCACTGCTTCCTCCGAAAGCCTCTCCTCTTCATCCTCCTCTTCACCTTCAGCTAAAAGTCGTCTCTTAACCGGTCTGCTCTCAACTCTCTCACCTACTCCGGCTTCAAGAATCGAAACGTCCAGAATATGCACAGTGCTATCATCAGCACCTTCCTACAGATTGACAGGACTACGCTCGACCGTCGGATGACCAAACTCAGTTGTAACGTTCCTGGTCATCTTTTCAATCCCTTGTCGAGCAGGGGAATGTCTAACCCTATCTCCAGCAGATCCGTCCGACTCCTCGGTCTCTCCATCAGTCTCAGATTCGGATTCTCCACTCTTTGATCCGGACTCTCAGCTCTCAGATCCATACTCATCCTCCTCACCTCGTGGACCAACGGGTTCGCTATCCGATCTAGTATCTGACTCCGATTTGAACTCATCCACTAAGACGTCTGTCTTCCTTTTCTCAAGGGAGCTTGATTGATGGACTCGTCGACATTATTCTAGGACATCCTACGATAAGAAACGTGCAAGTTAGAAGGAGGTGGATGCCCGAGATCCAATTAAGTGTTTTCTTAAAAGAAACCTTTGATCTATATTCAGGAGAAGGCAAGACCTTATAAGGAGTAGAAGGAGAGCATGGGCGACCAATGCTATCTAAAGGTCCGACTTACACACTTATATTGTTTCATGAAAGAAAAGTAAAGATCCGAAATACTTACTTCGGAAAGAAAGAAAGTGAATGAAGGTCCGGCGCACTTGAATTCTTCAAACGGAACTGACTTGCTTACTTCGGACGCTCAATCTCTCAATATTTCTCTCTCTAGACGTGGTTTGCAAAAGTGAGAAATGAAGCCGATTCAGCTCTATTTATAGGGGGTATCCTCGGAATACGAAACGTCGCCACTTCATCTAATAACTACCGGATGACATGTGTCATCCATCAACAGTCATGATACAATGTTCACCGGAAAATACTATCCAACCCCCACATGAACCGGATTTCACGCCAAAAAACGGAACCCCTCATGCAAATAAACCCACGTCTCAATCGGATATGATTCCGAATACTGTTCACCCATCAAATCAAAACAACTGGCCTCAACCGAGCATGTCTCTACTCATGCTAGGCCGGACATGTTCCTCACGGACATTAACACAACAAACACTTGCCCTAACGCAAGCGGACCCAGGCTACGCCGGACCTATGCCAATTCTATCAATCTTATCCTTTCTAATTCCTTTTATACGAATTGAATGAACTGCTTCTTTCATTTCATAAAAAAGTGGGGGGGGGAGAGAGATATCCCATGAGAGAAATCTTACACGATAGAAAAATGGCACCAAGAACCCGGACACATCCCCGAAACTTTTTTCTTCACTATCTGACGCTCGACATCTTTTTGTGAACAAAAAGTCATCCGACTATAACAAATAGTCCCACAACTATCTTCTGCTAAGATACTTGGAAACTAGGGGGACATATGATGGTGTAAAATCATGTCCAATCCGTTAAGTGCGTTACAATGGCACGTCCTAAGGCGAACTAAGGTATAAGCACTTAAGTATTGCATTCCTAAGCACCAAATCAGTGCGTCCGGCCTCACATATGAGACCTAGGATCCGAATGTAAGGCAACAGTGCTAAGTTACTTTGGGACTATAAGGAGAGTCCACCATATATAGGCATAGGACGTATGTCCGGCCGACATATATAGGTCCGATGTATCTCCTTGACGTCCGCCCTCTATAGCAGAGCTGGGTTACCAAACCATGTACCAAGCCTCACATCCATATAGGGTCAAAGGACTGGACTGTGTACCTGTGGAGCGGATTCTATCCTTATGGCCCTAGATATACTAAGGAATGTTCTGTTAGCCGGACATGGCTATGTTCCTCCGAACCTCTACCGGACAGAACATTCTAGTGACTACATGGAGCTACGGGAAAAGTCTCAATTACCCGCATTAGGTCTGATTGGACTTAAGCCCAAGCCCATTACCCAATGGGCTTGTACCTTCGTACATAGGTGGCCTCACGAGAGGCGTACACTTGGCACGATCTTATAG